>CAJVPN010000173.1:0-39244 GCA_910592215.1 Entrophospora candida
GCTGAGTATGCTGTAAAAAAATACAAGTCTCATAGAAAAATACCAGACTCAATCTTGACAGAAATAGATATTTAATTTAATATAACTTTTAAAAAAAATAAAAAATAAATTTTTATCATGTGCAAACTTCATGATAATTTGCCCCTCTATATAAAAATGGATGTATTATTGTGACACGCACTGTACAATTGTAAGAATTACTTTTCAAAGTTAAAACAAAAACACATTTCCTACAAACAGCCCTTTTTATATTAAAAATACTTGAATTTTATTGAGTAATTTTGTTGCATTGCATAAGAAAATTAAAACATGTCACATGATTGTTGAGTTAAGAGTTGGCACATCATATTTATTCTTTTTTTTTTTACTGTTAATTTTCTTGAGCACATGCTTCAAACATACTCTGCCAACTATTTATGATATAATCTTTAAAGTATAATTGAAGGCATGTTTGAGACTAAAGTTTCTGGTCGAAATTACCTCTCTTAGTAACTGAAATTGCCAAAACACTTTGGGCAAAAATTAATTTTTATAGGCCCAAACTATTTTTATTAATAGCTGAAATTGGGCGAAATTATTTTTAAAATATTTAAATTAAAATAGGTTGTTTTATATAATTTTTTCATGTTCATTCTTATAAAAAATATCAAGAAGCCCAAACTATTGTCAAAGCTACTTTTTTTTCAAGCAAATATTAAAAATATTAAATTAAATTTGTGCTTAAACTCAGTATAATTATGCTTGAACAAAGCAAATTAACACCACAGGTTGAGATCTGACTTGGGTATTTATTTATTACAATTACAATTTTTTTGTTTTTGTTATTAGTCATTTTGTATCTTTAAAAGGTAATCTTTTCTGATAAAAATTTCAATTATGACATAGGAGCCACCATGCAATGAATATTTTTGATGGAATGAAATCCAAAAAAAAATTATTCAATGTGGTGTGTATATATAATTAAACATATCAAATATATCAGATATTATTTATAAAAAAATCCTAGCAATAATTCAGGAAAATCTATATAGAAAACTTAGAAAATTATCCACAAGCACCATTAGTGATGATGAGCTAAATATGAAAGAAATAAAAAGACAAATATTATTGAAGTCTCAAGCATTGAAGATAATATTGATTCAAATCAAATGAAAATTTTAAGTGGTCAAACAAATGATGATGATGATGGTTCTCTGACATCCAATAGTTATTCTCCAAGTATACCTTCACTGGCTTCTCGATGCAAATCAAGATTAAACAATAAATCAGCAGAATTTCAATCAAATCAAACTTTTTTAAAAATTTCCATGAAATTGGTTCAAGTACAATAAAAAAATTTTCATGCTTGCACTAAATAATAGTTTATATATTAAATACCACAGAATTTATACTCTTTAAACAATATTATAAGCAAGCTAATACTATAAAGCATCAACTAAGCGAAGGAAAAAATTTTATTTTGTTTGCACAATAAACAATGATTTATTTTCTAATTAAAATCAAATAACATAATATTATATTTAAATAATAAATATAAAAATTTGTGTTTTTATCAATTCACTAATTCCTTATGATCTCTAAATTTTATTGTAAAAGGTTTGGGTCCTGACCAATTCTTTATTAGATTATCAAAAGAATTGATATTAATAATAGAAAACCTACAAGGAAATGTTATTGACTTTAATTTTTTTGGTAGTGTTTGATTTAGCACTGAAAGTATTTTATCACCATCAAATATAAACACATTAGTATTTTTAAGTATAATACTTTCTAATTTAATACAATTGTTGAATACTTCTGTTAACTCCTGGTTTACTTCATCATTATAAAATATTGATAAATTTACTAGATTTTTACATTGTTGTGCAATTGATTGAAATAGTTTTCCCAAAAATTCACTATTACTCTCACAACTGCCAACACTCAGATATTTAAGAGTTTTTCCATTGATGTTAATAAATTCAGACAAATCTGGTAGAGATAGTTGTTTGCATCGATGTACCACCACAGATTCAATATTTGGAAGTGAAATATTTTTCAACAATTTTATTCCATCAGCAGGATGAGAATTAAGTGACAAGGTCTTTAGGTTTTTAAGTTCTGGTAATAATATATGATTTATATTGTTTAATCCACCATAACTTGAATAATAAATTATTGATTGTGAATGTGCGAGAATTGCTTTTTTAAAATTATCTGATAAAATTTGACCATAGTATAAATGAATGGCTAATCGCTTTATTTGATTTTGTGCTTTAATTAGTTGAGTCAGACTATCTAGAAGTTTATTGTTCAATATACCAAACACTTCTAATGATTGAATGTATTTGCAAATATTTGCTAATTTATCAATAAATTCATTACTAACAGATCTATTACAAACTAATCTATTAAGATTCTGAAAACAATTATCAAATATATGATGATTATTTAACTGATAAAAATTTATATTAACAGCATTAAACTCTCTAATAGCTGCTGAATGATCTAAAAAAAAACCTACTAGCCTATCTTGTAAAATATTTAATTTGAAAGAATTTGTCAACAGTGATCGAAATCTAAAAATTCTAAAATAAAATCTAGTACAAAATCTAGCATAATTATATAATGGTGATTTATCCAATAGCTCAAAAGTCAATTCAATACTATTCCTTGTTAAGAAATCTTTATCTTCTTTCAATAAACAATTAATTATTATTTTGACACTACCATTAGAATAAAGTGGACTTTTCCATAAAATTGGAAGGTTAATATTATGCCATTGTTTATTGACAAGAATGCAAGAATATAATGTTTTATAATCATCATTATTGTATTTAAATACTTCGGTTAAAAGCTCAAGTGGTAAAATCATTGTTGACTTTTTTCTTTGTAAAAAAAAAAAAAATTAATTTTATTTGTTGCACAATGATAATTGCATTTTGGCTTTTCCATCTACAACTGTGAAATGGTTCCACACTTTACTACTTGTTCTTCATTAAACACACTGCATTGTAAAGTTGTCATTCATTTATTATTTAAATAACAATGAATTTTGCAACTATAATTTTTATTTGTTATCGTTATTAACAACGACACAGCAAATTATAATTAGTTAGTTTTAACATGTAACTTTTAAAACATGTAAAATTCGTTGATGGTTATAGCAGATTTTAGCGATTTCTCTTTTGTCCCATAGATTCGTTGAAACGAGGTTTGACTGTAATTAACAAACAGGAGTTTTAATACCAATTGAGTTTAAATTCTTTTATCTATTCGGTAATACAAATTCTTATTCGATTTATTCGAATATTTAAATTCATAACGAATAAAACAATCATTCGAATAGAATTTATTCAAATAGAATCCCTATTAATATGACATTAAAAAAATTTAAGGATCTGGTTTGATTCGAATTTAATTTTAATTTTAATTTTTAATTGATAAAGAATATTATTATATTTAAATTTAAATTCTATATTTTTAGATACTAATGCATTTACAATGACGATTCACATTCTGATTTCTTCGAAATATTGTTGGGTGATCTTTTATCTTATTATTCAGTAAGATTCTTAATTTCCTTTGTTTAACTCCATGTTTTGAATGCAAATGAAAATAGCAGTAAAAATGAAGAAAATGAAAGCATTTGAAATTTAAAAAACACGTCAATGACCGCTTATAATATCTAGATTCATTATAACTGTTGCTTTTTTTTTGCTTCTTCCTCCGAATCTGGATATACAATAACATCGCCTACAACAATCTGTCCAATTTACCTTGCAGTTGATGGTGAAGATATAAGTCAAGTTGAAAACACTATTGATAATAACCCTTTAATGAAGGCAATTATTTGTTTATATGCTGTACTTGGAAATAAATATCCAAAGAACATAACAACAAAATAAAATCACAAAAAAAAAGAAAAAAAAAGAAAGATATTAACATACTTTCTAAATACCAGAAGGAGAATGGATGGAAGGTACAGTATATAAAAAAGTTTCCGGAACAATCCAAGACTGCTCCAATTGTGTTTTGACATTAGATTAATAAAGCCATTACTTGAATACATTTGTAATATTACTGAGAGTAATAATAGGTTTATCCATAACTTAAAATTCATTTGTGCTATTTTCACCCATATTAATATAATCTATTGTTTAATTATATCAATTCGAAGTTTATCATCAACCATCAACCAAATAAGATTTCGTCATAAGTGTTTTATAATTAATACTTTGGTAGTAGTTGAATGAATATCTTGAACATGTTATGAATTTTTGATCTTAATCAGAAATCACCGTCACCCGTCCTTTCTAGTATTTAATGAGCCAAACTTGAAACAAGCATGGTTTGAACCCGTCTTCCGTTCTCCAAATTTCCTCTGTGCCTCTTTTTTTTGAAAATAATATATCTTTTTCTAGTTGATATCAGATTTATTTTAGCCTGATAATAGGATTTACAAAATTATGTTTATTAGCAAGTGAAAAAAAAGATTCGTTTTTGACTATAAGAGATGGAGTGATCTAATATTTCGATTTTAATTCCAATATAAGTAAGTTTACGAATGAGAACGCAAAGTAAGCCTTTTACATATCATGTGATATGCTTATACAACTCGCATCAACATCCATGAAGTCAAAATGTGTATAGAGATATTTCTTTCAGGCAATTTTGGTGCAAAGAAGAAGCCCTGCTCATTCCTTACACATTTTCAAGATTAATATAATTTAATTTGCCAGGATAGGTTGTATTCATCATTTAATTAAAATACGAGTTTATTTAATGATAATAACAATTGAAATGTCAAAGGCTAACTAGTTTCAGTTCATGAGTCCCAAAATATTATATATTAATTAACTTTGCATAAAATTTATAGCTTAAGTACTCTCTTGTAAAATTTAATTGGAAAAATAAAATTCAAAAGTATTTCAAAGTTTAATTCTTCGATATGATTTATAATACATTTCGATTAGTATAATAATTTTTTTACAAGGAAATTATAAAAAAATAAAAAATTTTCAATAAAAGAAATTGATTTTATATATATTAATATAAAGGGGTTGTTCACCACCATGCCATAATTAACTTTAATAGTTGCCAAAATTATCTTCGTAATTTATTTGAACTCCAAGTCAAATATTAATAATATGTAGTTCATCCATAAAAAAAATATTGAGAATCCGCAATAATCACTTTCTCTCCAAAACAATTATGGCAAACAATCATAAGTTAGAGGAGGGACAAATCTTGGTAAAATTGCAAATTCAGGAATCCTTCTTATACTGGTACATGTTGGTCTGTGTCGCCATTCCCTAACACAAAAAACATCCATTCCACAAGAGACTGCATTTGGACAATGTCAATTCTTCTTATAGTCAATATTTTACTTGATGGATAATGGCCATAATATTGACATGTCAAACAGCTAAACGGATGTGATTGGTTGTCCGGGTAAGTTTGGTGTAGATGGATCATACCGTGGTAACACAAGACTTACATGACTGGGATCGTTTGTGTCGGTGTTGCTAGAACTGATGATGTTGTAGAAATTTTCCCGTCGTATTTATTAGACTTGCAAAAAACTACTATTTTTGCTTCCATCTTTACACTGAATATAACAATTGTAGACACGACGACATAAACAGTGTAATAATTATGTAAGTTCACTTCAGGCAAGGCTGATGCTGGTGTGATGATAACAACACTAATGTTGTCATTGATGTGTATATTGTGACATCTCTATTGATGGAGATGACAAACTTCTTGTTAGAAGTGAATGTTGAAATTTGCAAAATTGATGATGAAGTTGTTTATGATTGGACCGTATCGACCATGACTTGTGCTGTGACGGTTGAGGTTTCTGCTGTATTGACCATAGTTGTAACAACCTCAATACTGATTCTAATTCACCGTCAGTCTCGTATCATCATCTATTATTACATTATCATTACCATCATCATTAACATTGTTATTAACGTTTGAATATTATTATTGGTATTGGTGTTGTTTGTATCATTATTTATTATTGTTGTAGTTGTCATTGTTGATATTATATTGTTAGATATTATTATTATTTATTATTATCATTATGTGTGAAATGTGTGTAAAAGACATTTTTTTCGGTAGTCATGAATGAATGTTATGATTTTTTAAATGTGACAAAATTGGAAATTTTTAAAATTGAAATATGTAACATCGATCACAGCGAACAAGAATTAGATATCATCAATATAAATGATATAAATAATATTTATTTCTTATATTCCCGTTATTATTATCATTTCATCTTCACCCTTACGCTCATACTATTTCTAATGTATTGCTTCTATTGAGATAGTTATGTTTAAATTTTAGAAAAAGTTAAAGCTTTCAAAGAAACATTTCATAAATGGTCGATCTATTTTGATGGATTATAATAATAAGAAATGTAAATAACTGTATTATATATACTGAATAAGTAAATAAACATTGTATTCGAAAAAAATTATTAAATAAGTAAAATGAATATATTTAAATGAAGAATGCCAATGCTCCGATCAATAATAATAAAAATGTAATGTTTTACACTTGTCTGTAAAACCTTTCTTGATTGTATATAAAAATAGCTTAATAATAATAGAATAGGAAATTCGATATAAAAAGTCTTCATATTTAATACTAATAAACCTCACGAATCTTCGTTTGAATTGTATTAAATGTTTTAGTAATATATTAATATAGAAAGTAAATCTTACTTTATATTTACACACCTGTAGAATCTCTCTAAAAGTAAGAATTCTAGTGGGTAGAAAATTGCTACATTTATAGACTTTGCTTCTAATAAGACTCCATGGGTATTGACGAGTGCTTGATGGCAGAAGTTTAAACAATAATCTATTACTTGGTTTTATATCTAAAAGTAAAGTTTATTTGATAAATAGTAAAAAATTTTTCTTTAACGAAATGAAAGTTACTATTTAAATTTTCTCGCTCCAAGCAAATGTTAGTTTTCCATTTGATTAATCATTTGTTAATTGGTAGGTAGTATTTCAAAATAAAATAATTTTCACGCCCATTACTAGCTCGAATCACTTGATCCCGGCCAATTTCATTATTTTTGAAGCTTATCACGTGGATACACTGGACTCGAACTCTCTTCAAAACGAAAAATTTTGGGGTTGAAAAAGTTATTGCAATTTTAATTCGAGTAAGTAACCAACTAACTATATAATGATTGAACTGAATTGCCAATGTTACACGTTCATTCATTCCTTTGTATCGAGTATACAAAGAGGAAAAATTTTTTAATTAAAAGATTTTCTTATGATAATGAGAATAATAAAAATGATGACGAATAAAATGATGAAGGTAATGACGAATCAATGATGATGTATCATTTAATAAAAGTGGTGATGCCGAATCAATCAATGAAATTGACAATCAGGAAAATGATACCGAATCGATTAATGAAAATGGTAACGAATCAAATAATGAAAGTGGTAACGAATCAAATAATGAAAGTGATAATAAAGTAAGTTTGTGAGATACAAATTTAGATTCTAATTGCAGTTACTTTGTGAAAGTCCTTCAAAATGGGATGGAGTGAATAATTATAAGCCTTCTGCACGTCATCCTATTTGCTTTGGAAATGCATCACGAGCTAGGCGACTTCATGCTACGCAAGCTAAAAAAAATGGCAGAAGACAATGAATGGTAAATATAGTGTTTAATTTGTAGCATGACTTGATGGAATTTCGACATAGTGGTCAGATGACTGCAACAATCTGCAAGTAATTTCCATATCTGATTAGCACTCATCTGGTTGGCATATATAAATAAAACAAGTTTCCGCCAATTTGACAACTTTGATTCATGGCGCGTTACACGTTGTAGTTTCCAAATTTGTAGAACTTTTAAAAAAATATTAGTGTATATATTAATATATACATATGGGAACAACATGACGCGCCACATGATTCAAAAAATTTTAAAAATTTTACTATGCAAAATAGGTATGGTTTCTAAACCAAAAATGTTTTGCGTATATACATATATGAGCGGTATTAACTCAATATAGATTTTCCTCATTTTATTGAAAAACTCACATTGGTAAAAATTTGTTTTTGATAACGTGTTATTTATTTGTAACATATGATCAAGAGAATAAATAAACTTAAAGTTAGAGGTTAGAATCGTCCAAAAAAATCCTTAGTAGACTACTAGCTGATCAAAATTTCTTTAGTCGACTAATTATTTGATTATTTAGTCGACTATTAAGTTGATTATTTTAGTTGACTATTAAGTTGATTATTTTTTGTTGACTATTTTAGTCGATTATTTAGTATTAGTCGATTATTTTAGTCGACTAATTAATCGACTAAATTTTTTTTTATAATAATAATTGAATCTTTCACTTTTTCAAAATACTTCCACACAAAAACATGTGTTACGATTCGTTTTTTTAAAGGTCTTCTGGAACTACTGCTCAAATCATTGGAACTTGAAGCTAATGAACTATTCCTTGTATCGGAAGTGTTTATTCGTTCACATGTAAAATTATCATCAACAACACCACCACTATTGTTGTCATCATTATAATGACGGTATTGATATCTTTTGCATAGAAATTTTCCATCTTGAATGATAAAACACAAAAATCGTAATTGGTCAGACAATAATAATATTAGCATAGTATAGTCAACTAATTAGTCGATTCCAACCTCTACTTAAAAAGTTTTCATTTATTATTTGTAAAAACATAAGAAGGTACAAATATTATAGAAAAGTAGCTAATAATGGTTGGTCGAATCGATGAATCAAGTTTTATGTTATTTGTTGTTATTATCCATGCATTTTCTGTCGTCTTGTAAATTGTCAAAACATTGCAAGGATCAAATTTGATTTAGGTAAAACATGCAATAAATGTTTGCAAGTGCATCGTTTAGTTAAATAAGATCAAACTTTTAACAAAAATGGTATATTTTATTTGCCCCAGTGGCGATTTCCTATTTCTTTTCTTTTTCAATTTGTGGTCGCAAAATGCTCAAGATCTGGTGGTGGCTCTCTGATGTGTAAATGATTAATATCCAGTAGTCGCCAATTATATATAGGAAATATGATTTTGTTTTTACCCAATAACTATATTCTCCTGCAAAGTAAAAACAGAAATATATAACTCTGTAATATTCTGCCAGAACCCATGTTTTGTACAAGGGAATTCCTTTCCCAGTCTGGTGACAAAGCCAGGTCGTCTTCTTGGACTTGAATTTGTCATTCCAAGTTGTATTTTCATGTTAAACAATGAAACAGAACCAAAACAATAGAAGCTATAAACTTGTTACGTTCTAACTCGTTTGCTTAGTTTGTTATCGTAAACGCCGAACCCTCTTCTGTTCAAAAGGAATGTTGGTTTTTAGCTCTAAACATAAACAGATAAATAAGAAAACATTCCAGGCCCGAATTTCTTTTATGGTAGAATTAGCAGAATTCTTGAAATCATTCATCTCGATACCGGTTACTAATGCTTTAAAACATCAGGTTGAAGTACACCTTAGGTGGTAACATAATAGAAAGTAAGTTAAATAAAACGTGTCATTGGATCCATGCGAGTCAAAATAAGAGAACGAACGTTATGCTAAAAAACAATCACGCCATATTCAAAATATATTACAATGCAATTTCTTTACCATAGATAAAATACTGCTTGCAAGAAAATACTAAACTCGAGATGCTTCAAACCATCTTTCTCATTTTCATGGTAGCGATATAGAATTATGATTAATATTAGTATATTTAATTCAAGAATAACAGGAAACTAGGTAAAGAGTAGAAGGCATTAAAAAGAGCGTCAAGAGAAAAATACTAAATTGAAGCTGCTTACCCAAGATTTTTTTATCGCAGTCAACTTATTGAAATAAATTTGCAAGAAAAGAAAAAGATATAGGCTGATACAAGAAACAAGTTCAGCGGCTAAGAACAGAAAAAGAAAAGAAACAAAAATGGTATCGCCGAACTGAAAGTGAATATTTAAATGAAGAGAAGAGGACAAGAAAAATGACACTGGACAGCAAAAAACTATTCAGGAACTACAAAGTTAAGGAATAAAAAAAAAATATACAGGATGAAATTATTCAAAACGAAAAAGCAAAATGGAAGCCAAGCTCTAAAATTAGAAAACCAAATTCAACAAATCGAATTAGGTCACATTCTCCGTGAAGAAAAAAGTTTTGGAATAGCGTGAGAAGTCACGCACGCGCGAATGAATGGATGTACTTTATACCGTTTAAATGAACCGAAAAAAATAAGTCATTAAATGTATGTGTATTACATAATATACATCATATAAAACGAAAACGATAAATCATACATGTAATGTGTATTTGTGTGTAACAATAAATAATAATAATAAAGAATTTTAGAACTTTGGGAATGAAAGTACATTTATCGTCATCATTCAATCATTGTTACTATAACAACCAATAGTAATAAAAATAAACATTCCATTTGGGCTTAGTTAGTAACTCAACGAAGAACGTGCAAGGGAATAAAAAAATTTTATTATAATATAATTTTTAGCGTCGTTATTATATTATCTAAAATTGTAATTAATCATTTTCCTAATCTCGGTCGTTCATTACTATTATTATAAAACTCTCTCTCATTATACGACAATATTAAGAGATTATTCATTCATTCATATAGAAAAAGAAACACTGCATTTAACGGCCTAACGTCTCTTCTTTTTTTACACCTGATACACCAAATATAAACTTGCTTATTTATTTTGATCAAATGATTAATTCAATAATTTATTCATTTATATAATTATATTAATGTTATATATTAATTTATTATTGTTATTTTTTCTTCCTTTTTTTTAGAAGAAAAAAATTATGTACAAAGAAAAGAATATATACATAATAATAAAATTGAAATTTTAATTAAAAGTGAAAAATGAGTGACTAATGTTATTATTTGTTAGTTATTATTGTTATTATAATTAATAAAAGAAAGAATGTGATTTATAAATCTAAAAAATTTTATACAAAAAAATTGAAAAAATAACTTTTTTCTTCTATTTAAGTTACTTAAGTATGTATATAAATATATTTAGCTTTTATGTATATATTATTTAGAAAGAATAATTACAAACTCAGAAAAAATTTTAAATTTTCTGGAAAAAAAAATAAAAATAAAAATTCCATCCTTGTCACAAAACTTTGGACTACTATGAAAAATTCTTTAATTAATTAATCAACACATTCCCAAAGCATATTTATTTTCCTCCACGAAATTTATTATATCATCTTGAGTTACATATATTTTTTTGCCCAAAATTTTCAAGAAGGATTTTTCCATTTTATTTACCTCCTGAACTGTATAAATTCCTGATATTTCAGCCATCCTTTGATTTGTAATGTTGTCATGGTCATCTTCATTTTCGACATTGTCATTTTCATCTTCGTCCAAGATTTCTTCCTCATTATCAATCTCTTCCTGATGATGACGAACATTTATATCATCATTATTTAATATAACATTATCTTGATAATAATTGTGATAATGAGTGTGGTAATTTACATCGTCATCTTGATTAAATTCATAAATTTCAGATGAAGATGAACTAATAATTGAAGATGGAGTTGTGGATAATATTGGCGTTGAAGATATTATGTTATTATTACAGTTCGAAGAAGAGGATGATGATGACCTTGAAGATATGGAAGATGATGATATTGGTTTTTCATTATTTAACATAGTATCATCGTTATTTGAAGAATTGGTAGGAGGGAGAGTAGGAGGAGAGGTATATGAATTATTGTTGTTGTCATTATCGTTGCGCCGATGATTATTCCTCGAGTATTTAGAAGATACAAGTATTGCGGATAAAAATAGTTTGTGGCATGTTTCTATAATTATTATAATAAATTAGTTATAAAAATGGTTAATGCTATGCGGAATTTGATATTTGATCTTATTAATAATCAATTTGATTGGTCAGCTGATCGGTTTTGATGATCATTAAAAAAAATTTTTTTCTTATTTACCATATTCACCGTGAGCATGTTTTGGGAGTCTTTGTTTTAGTCTTGCGACAAGAATCAACGCAGATATTGCAGTTTGTACATCAATTTGTGCTCTGGTGGTAACTTTCTGAACAAAATACACCAGTTCTGGTAATGGAATATAGTTCCAATTCACGTATTTTGGCGGTTGGTGAGTTTTTAATATCCCGGACATGCTTTCCGCCATGAAATCTGAAGGACAAGAAGAGGATGAAACGTAAGGTGTTAGAAAATGAAGGAGGAAGACGAGTTGTGGAAGAAGTGAAAGTAGTGGAGGCAGTAGTGGTAGAGTGTAATCGAAAAATATTTACCTGTTAAAACATTTGGTAACGGTTTATATTTCCTATTACCATCAATATTGTCATTATTATTATTATTAATGTTATCGTCATCGACGTTGCCGCCGTTGTTATTATTAATAGTTGAAATAGTATTTTTTCTTGTTCTTTTATGAATTAGTTGTGGAAAAGAAGTTGAAGTCGTTGATGTAGATAAAGACTTTCTATGAAGACTTTTTTTAGCATTTGAAGATGAGTTGTTGTTATTATTATTATTATCGTCGTCAAAATAATAAATGCAAGTCATTTTTGTATATAAATAGTGTTGGTTGTTGTTGTATGTGTGTTGTTAATGTTATTATCGCTTAATATTGAGGAATTAATAATAATGAAGTTTTTTTTAAAAAATATTTCCAAGCAAAATTTTTTTGCAGTATATAAAAATTATTTTCAGAAAAAAAGTTAATTAAGAAAAAAATAAAAAAATTAAACGAGACAATAGTTTTTAAATAACAAAAACAAATAATATAAATAATATAAAATAATTAAATAGAAATCAAATCTATTTATATATATATATACAATAAGATTATAATAATAGTATTATTTACTTACATATGATGATAGCCTATTTCAACCATATAAAAAATTTTTTTTAAACTACTAGTATATAAATAAAAAAATTTTGATCATTTTAAAAAAAAATTTTAAAATTTACCAGAACCAAATATGATTATTGTTCAATAAATCAATAAATTTACATTTTTCAAAAAATGTTTAAGAAAAGAGAAATAAATGAATTTTAACTCTTTAAAGGCAAAAAAATAAAAATTTAGAAAGACTTCTGATTATATATTACTAACTAACTTTAAATAATATTAAAATAATATTAAAATTGATTATTGTGAATAATATTATGATAATTGTGATATCGATAATACAAATCTATAATAATAATAACAATAAATAATAGCATGATGAAGAAAGATAATGATATTAAAAAAAAAAACTAATACAAAATTGATTATCTATCGTATTTAGTTATAAATCCCTTGCATTTCGTTCTTACATTAGGTATAAACGATATAAAATTTTCGTGATAGAAAATTTCTATAAGAGGACTTCTGAAGAAGAAAATTATGATGATGATGACAAGATGATATATTGATGATGTGATAACAAAAAAAAAAGGGCATTTTTAAAAAGTTCGAAGAAAGTGGAAATGGCAAATTAAAAAGATTGACAAAGAAGAGAAGGAAATCATCTTCTTTGATCATTTATAATAAAATAATACAAGAACATTACAATATTATTGCTGATTATGTAACACAACATGAGGTATATACATCAAGCCATCAAAATTTTATTCTCAAAACCCGAGTTTTTTTTTGTTAGTTTAATTGTTCAAAGATTCCAATTATTGTTAGCGCGATTCATGAAAAAAAACAAATTAACCAATCAATTGAATAATTGAATTAATTTAATTAATTAATATTAATTAAATTATCCAATTGTTACTCGTCATGGAATCTCCCCTAAATACAATTTTCTCTCATGGTAAAGAATCAAATGATCTTCATACCCCATCAATTAATTACCAATATACCCTGCAATGCTAAGCAACTGAAAAAAAATTATATGATGACTAGCATAATAATAATGTCATCGACATATCATTATTATCATCAGTAACAATTAGCAATGTAATAATAAGGAAAAGAAAAAGGAAAGACAAAACACACAGATACATATTACGCACATACATAATAATAGAAGTACCCTTTTATCGACTTTGTCGATCAAAATATAATAAATTTCTAAATAATGCAAATGCATCCAAAAAACCCCATTATTGTTCTTTAAAGAAAAAAAAAAATTTTTTTTTGACATTTTTTTTTGTATGCATGTATGTATTTAAGCATTATGTAAAAAATTACATATATCGAATGGATGGATGATGATGGATGGAGTAATTGATTGATTGTTTGGAATTGGTATTGAATGATTGGATAAATGATGAATGATTTTT
This sequence comes from Entrophospora candida, assembly GCA_910592215.1. Classification (NCBI taxonomy): domain Eukaryota; kingdom Fungi; phylum Glomeromycota; class Glomeromycetes; order Entrophosporales; family Entrophosporaceae; genus Entrophospora; species Entrophospora candida. The sequence goes on from CAJVPN010000173.1 coordinate 14,334, forward strand.
TTTTCTCCAAAATTATATAATTAAATTTCGTTGAAAATTGCTTAAAACTATTAAAACCATAAAAATTTAAAAAACCTTAATTTTAAAATCACGATTTTTTAATTTTAATTCCATGTGTTGTGATATAGATTTTTATCATCCAATAAAACTTTTACCCCACAAAAAAAAAACCAGAGATTTATCACGATTGTAGATCTACTATTTACTATTATTGTTTTTACCATCTCATTTGTTAAACTTAAAAAAAAACTTTTCCAATAGTTCATTGAAATATATTTCATCAAATAAGCCACATTTACAACATGAGTCAAAATGTGAAAGTTGTTTAGTTTAGAAGAAAAATATCAATTCAATTAAGTTACAAGACATTTTCTATAAAGAGGTAAAATGGAAAGAAAGAAATCCCATATTCTATATTAACATATTGTTTTTAATTTATAATACCAAAAAAACATAAATATCATTGATGAAGTCGCAAATAAGAATTAACATTAAACATTCTTGGCCACCAACGAGGCCACCAAATTCTGACAACAAAATAAATTCGTGGCTTTTGGTATGAGATATTTTCTTGATAATAATACTAGTGACAATGAATTGAATTAGACACTCCCACTCTCTCTTTCTCTTATTATTATCTACATATTATAATTTTGTTCATTAGTATTTTACACTATAACAAAACATGTCAGATCCATATTTTTCAAAAAAGAACAACGATTCAAAAAAACAATGATTATGTGCCATTTTTATATTCATTTTGTTAATGTGAGGATTAAAAAATATGAGAGTAACTCATACGTAGAAGGGTTATTGGAAAATTATAATAACTGTTAGTAAATTCCAAATTAATTTGACTATTACGGTTTACTTGATTTAAGGTGAAAAGGGGAAAAAAGGCTATCTAGAAATTCTTCATCGACAAATAAATATTGGTCATTTTGCACTAGAAAGCAGTGTTGGAAGATGACAACTAATGATCATTGTCATAAATCAAGCAATATCATTGGCACATTTACTTTTTCGAGAATGGCTTGGAATTTAATAATATTTTATCACTACCTAAAAAAGTTTTTTTTGTTAGGGCAATTGTCACTAAAATATAATAATAATTAAAGACACAAATTCCTTGACTTAAAAATTTTCACAATTAGCAAGGCGGTTACGAGAAAATATCTGCTTTGCTGGTAGTAAAGCATCCAGATATTATTTTAGACCTCCAGCCTTTTGCATGTTTTGAATTTGATTTATTTGAATCATTTTTACTCGTGCGCGTAAGAGAAGATTTCAATTATGAATTTTATTGGTCAATTTACTAAATGATCTGATGACCATGGTCATTTAAGTAATTTCATTAGGGTCGTAACCGAATAACCCATGACCAATGGTCATATGATATGTCATCAAGAAAATATGGTCATTCATTACCCATCATCACCTCCAGAAAGAGTATTTGCCCAAAATGTTATAGTAATAAATTAATTATCGAAATAGATAACTTAAACTCGATGCATCGGTCATTTTTTCCCGCTATTTAATTATTTAGAGACAAATAAGGCAAGGAATAACTTGTCTATATATTTACATGATCATAGAAAATACGATTATATAAAAATATACATATTGTAGAAGGGAATGTTTGCAAATTATAAAAAAAAAGAATATTTAATATATGGATGAAAGTTTTTATTCATATTAATATAAAAAAAATATATTATATAAAGTTCCGCCACTGCATTCAACTACGGGGAAGTTATATATAAAAAACTTCAAAGTAACAAAAAGATTTTAGAATGCTTCGTTGGTAATTTTTACGATTTCAACAATTATTATTGTGTTTATTATTTAAAGAATAAAATATTCCAAGACAAGAACCAAATCAAATATAAAAGGAGTTTTGTAGGTCCAGAAATATAATTATAATATCAACAAATAAATAATAATATAATGAAAAAGCGCAAGGGATTTCTCTCTCCTTATTTATTTAATATAATACAGGTATCTGGCTGGAATATCAATCAAAGTCATACTATTAATTTTACTAATTGTGTGTGCGATAAGAATAACACGAGCATTAGAAGAAATCAAGAAAACATGGAAATATGTATGAAATAGATTGTTAATTGAAAATTCGTACTGGTTGAATGCTTAAAATCTAACCAGAAAATTAAACAAGCTGGTTTTATATGTGAGCTTGATGTCGTTAGTGGAAAATGACACATGCAGGGCAAATAATATCTTTTTATTCTACACCCTAAAAGAGAAGTACCCAAGTACAACACTTGTTTGGTCCTTGTATATATAATGAATGCGCCGTCAAGGATCGATCATGTCACAAATCACAACAATACAGAGAGATATGTCGTGGTTTCGATAGAATTATTGTGTAATAAATAAATAGATATGGTTAATTAGAAAAATTAATGATATTCTTTCCAAAATTAACCCTATACACACTATTGCTATGTGTAATGGTCATGGGGACAGATAAATAAATTGATTGTAAAAAAAAAAATCCCTGCATTTTTTCATCAACATCTAAAATCTTTTATAGATAAACTTTGTTTGTTTAGCTAATTGGTTGTTAAGCCGGAAAAAGCCACAAAATAAAAAACACAAGATTTTTGTTTTATTTGTTTTACATATCCTTTTTTTGCCGTGTTTTAATAATAAAGAAAAACATTCATGTGATTGAAAAAGATGTTTCATACAAACGCCACCTCATTGATATTAATATTAATATGCCAATATTTTCAATTCTTGGGCTAATTACTCATAACTCAGTTCTTTGATTTAAAAGAGTGCTTTCGCTATTATTGATAGCAACGGAAACGAAACTAGTTGCTCTAATCTATCGAGCTACTATTATTACTATTAATCACGTAAACTATATAAAATAGAATCAAAACATTAAATCTTTCTTTGAATGTTATTGTGGCGGTAAATAGCAGCAATTATAAAATTTGGAACCTTTCCTAAAAATACATCGCATTGAAACTTGTATAATATTTTTGCAGAGTAATCATGATTTTTTCTTAGAGAAAATTTCCTCCTTTCTTTCTCTTTCTTTTTCACTCTCCATAGTACAGTAGTAGTAGTATAGTAGTAGTAATAGTATCATTATTATTGACCATTTTTAAAATTCATTTTGAAGAGAATAATGTTATCCTTTAAAAATTTTTGCCTTGTTTTTTTGAACGCTTGCACATATCAATTTTAACTTAACCTATTCATTATTCACATGATGAAATCCAGCTCGTCATTTCTTTTTCTTTATAATAATAATCATTAGCGCTATTTCGAATATTATCAAAGTTGATTATTAGCTTTTGCAGTAATAAAAACGTCACTATTACAATTCAATGCAACAAATTGAGTCCTGGATGTAGAGAACAAATACCGCAAACTGCTATAGATAAACAACAGGTTTTGACGACTAATCTATTGGTTTAATTTATTGTTATTTACGGAGAAAAATAAATCTGTGCCGTGTGGATCATATATTTTATTATCCATATCAATCTTTTTTTTTATAATAATGATAGCGTTAAACAATTCGTTGTTCTTTATTATTATCATCAATGATTGATTGTGATTGAAATGGACAATTAAATTCATTATCTTAAATATATATATTTTTTCAATGAAAAAGTTTAAATGTGTGTCGCTTGTTTATGGCAGTTTACGGTAGATGAGTCACATTTGTCACACACAAATCACGTTTTCAATGGCCAATAAATTTAGCCGTAAAAATAAAAACCGTAATTAAAAATAATTGGCTATTCGTTAATATATATATATATAAACAAGTCTGTGGTTATTTTCAATTTTTCTTGAATAGTTGATGCTAAAAATTTGAAATTGAAAAATTCCAACTTTTACACCACTCATCGATTTTCTCGCCAAACTATTAATAAATAATGGCCCACGGCTGTTGTATAGAGAATGAGTAAACTTGGCTTTGAATGTTATGCAATTATTTTTTACTTTGCCGATAATTCGAATTTTTATCTTAGTATCCATATAGAGATGGTTACGTTACACTTGAGGAGTCAGATAATATTACTGCGCCATGAATAGCAGCACCTTGAGAGAATCGTGTTTAGTTTGCTTCTTAGTAATTAGCCTGGGCGGAACAAACTTGTCAAGTAATGAATCTTAAACAACGAAAGCAAAATTCAAAAAAGCCCCTTTCTTTGACAAACCCTTACTTTATTTCAATTCCTAGTACTAGAGGATCAGGTACACCGCATTAGTTCATAATAATGACCGCCTTGTGGCTTCGTTCACAAGCATGGGACGAGAAATTTCTTTCGATTGGCTAATTTAATTCACATTAATATATGAATTGCAAAGTCACAGATTTCATTTCCATGTGCAACATCATCAAGCAGTCGTCAATGCCCATAAAGTTTATTAGAAACAAAGGTTTTTTAATATAGCAAATCTCTTACTAATTAATAGATCAAATTTTTAATATTGCAATCTTATGAGAAATTTTAATCCAATATTCGCGAGGCAAAGACTTTTTTTATATGGTAATTTTTTATTCTATTACAATTATTTGTTTATATTTGTTTGAAGATCGACATTCATCTTGAATATTTATCCAATAATAATACTCTTTTTTATTTATTTATATACAGTGTGTTACGAAAATAATTGACGTTTTCTAAGAGAATAACCGAAATCCAAAGCCACATTATAAAAATTATATCAGTGCCAAAAGATTACATGTGAAAATTTCTAGCATATTATTATGTAGGTTCTAGAGCAATGATTAAAAAGCTTTACATTAAAATTTAAAAATTTTTCTTTTCAAAATAATCGAATTTCTTTTATTTTTAATTGATGAGTTCTAGAAAGTATGAATTAATTATCATTTCCTAAATATTTACAAAGTTTTTTTAATTTTTAAACATAATCAATCGCCGCCTCGAATAAAAGTGGTAACCAAAAAATAAAAATAAAATAAAAATTGGTAAAATTTTTTGGTAAAATGATTTAATTGTTTCAGGAGGCATATATTATTAGTAATAATTAAATGATGATAATAATCGCAAAAAAGTATTAATGGATTAAATAAGACAATTAAAAGAAAGTCCAGATCGTGTATAATTAGTAAAAATAATTAAAAATGATGCATAAATTTTAATTGACCGAAAAAAAGGCGTTAAATTTGTATTTATTATGAATGTGAATATTAGTTTGGTTTGCTTTGTTCCCACGTCTCGTAAACCCGAAAATCACGTGACCATCGTACTGTTGGTTCATCATTTTCGTAAAAAATTCTAATATTATCATCAGTAAGACCTCTGAATTCAGCTTGCTTGACTGCCTTGGTGAATTGTTTTTCTTTGGGTAAGTTAGATTCTTTGCAAGCATGAATAACCCAACTAACAGTACTAGCTGGTATTTCCAACCCATTCCTATATATTATCCACAATAATATGATTCCAATGAAAATAAATAATATATATATGAGTACTAAGAAAACATATACGGGATGAATTGAAATACATCCAAGATTCACTCGTACGGGTACATCTGAATCACTTGCTGTCATTGTATCTCTCACTTCCATATATGATGCCCAATACTCTGGTGTATACTCCAATATTGTATCATCAGTACCTTTGATTTGTGCTGTCAAATATTTTCTTCCAATCAGTTCACCTGCTACATTCAAAGCAACAGCAATTTCACCTAATAAATTGACACTGCCCTGACTACCAACTTTAATACGTGTTACCTCACACGTATGTGCCTTAACAACAATGGGTACCGATACAATTTCAGTCATTGATGGATTATTTCGATGGTAAGGCAATCTGTATTCTTGCGGTACTCTAAGTGTCCATAGCCTGTGTATAACTCCAGCTCCAACCTCACTAACGTTCCCCCGTGTAAACTCTTCTATTATTAGTGTTAACAAACCAGTTCCTGTTGGTTCAGGATCATTTCCGGTGCGATTGAAATGTACATATGTCCTAAAATTTCTTCTCGTGTGATTGTAGCCATAAGGACTATTACCAAATACGTAATTAGTGTGTACTTCTGGCAATAATTTACGCAAGTCACTGTTTTGGTACAATTCAAAGAAACTTATAGAAGTGTTCATATTTACATTAGTTGTTCCTGACGCGTAAATTGAACATGAACTTCTCCATGGGTAAGGATCAACATCATATTCAGCATCAAATTTCCAACTAGAGCCATATGGAATATGTCCTACTAGTACTCCACTTGGAACTCCACTTTTGTTTCTTTTTTGTACCATTGCATCTGTTTCAGCGTATGATGCAACTGCAACCTGAAAATCCTCTGTGGTTATTTGTACCCGAGTTGTTTCAACAGTTGACTTACATGATTCAACATAACCGATAGTATTTACAACAATCATACTATCAAACTGTGTGAGTGCTATACCAAGTGTCACCAGTAAGCAAGTAACTACCGTTAACAATGTTCTCTTTATACGCAACAGATTAAAAACATCAATTACATTAAGTGGTAATATAGTCTCTAAAACTGGTACTGAATTAGTTTTTCTGATCTGTCTTGATGCATTATATCTTATGACAGCTGATAAGAAAAAGAACCATCCAATACCCAAGAAACTTAGAATAAATCCACAAAAAGTTTGTACTTTGGTTAGGGTGAATGGGATATAAAGTTCGAGAGCCATAATGTGAGTTGTATATATATATATCTGTGAAAAAAATTTTCCGGTAAATTATAAGGAAAATAAATAGAAATGTGATGGAAAATTAAAAATTTTTTTTGTCGAAAAATCTAGTTATTTATTTATAATCATTATAATAATCACTACTATTTTTGGTAACGTCGCCACAACATAAAATTCAGGTTGTTAAAGGTCGTAATAATAATAACCCCAATAATTGTTACCTCTAGGATTCTTTAATCTTTTCCCCAAAAGGCAATCACCGCCATCGATGTTTTCTTCTTACCTTCCTTTGGAATCGTTCAAAACAATACAAATTTAGAGACTATATACTAAAAATTACCAATGCATAACGATAAACTCCTCCATACCATATCAGAAGTTGCAAACTGCTTTTGATCAATTGTTTTTATTTTAGCGATCCCATTGAGTTTAACAAGAATTCATTTGAGATTTCAGCCCAGGATAAATTCGTGAATTAGTAATTCTAATAACATCAGCTCTAGAAACCTGAATATATATGAGACTCTGATCTGAAATAATTTTTGCTGGTAAAAACACACAAATAAAATATAAAAATATAAACAGATCAAGATACAAAAAAAAGGTTGAAATTATGCTTAGTTAATTTGAGATTTTTTCAGTGCTTTTATCACATAAGAAAAAGTTCGATGATAATTTCATACTCTGTAAATCATTGTCTAGCATATCATCGCCATCCAAATAACCAGTATAAACTATCTATCTATAATATAAAAGTAAAATAGATCAGAATTTTGCAAACAAAGCAAGGACATTTTAAAAATCCACGTTCATTTACAAATCAGAATAGATTTTGTATAAACGGCCATATGATTATAACTCCGTATGCTCTTTTAAGTAATACCTATACATTTTAATTCCTTTACCAATTTTTTATTGTACAATAAAGATTTTCTTGTTTGTTGATACAAATTTTTTTAAATTATTGTAGATCAATTCAAAAATTTTTTTTTGATTTTGAGTGGGTTTGTATTAACCAATAATATCAAGTTTGTGCAGATATTTTATAATTATTAACAAAAGATCTTTTTTCAAAAATGTGCGCATTTATTATGTAACATAAACCCCGCACTCAATTTCATACTTAAAATGGTCAAAAATGGAATTTTATATTAATATATTAATATGTATTTTTTTCCGAGAATGTCACATCCTAATATGGTCTATAACAAAAACAACAATAACTGGTCATTATTGTTCGTCCGCCATGTGGGTTTGATTGTTCACTTTTGCCAATCATTAAATTAGCCAATAAGGATGCAGAACGTATATCGATAAAAAGATCTTCAATGCGTAATCAAATAAAATCGATGAACTTTAAAGCTAAATAGAGAAACGGTTGACTAGTTTTACAATTTATCGTCAAGATATTTTTAAAATTTTATTGGTTCCGGAGTTATTTGTTTTTAAAGTCGGTTTGTTATACTACATATAAAACCTTCCAAATTTGAAACATGATTTTTTAAATTATCTCGACTATGGATTATCAATTCCCTTATTTAAATTTAAAGTTTTTTATAGTGGCGCTCGCTGTACGGACATGTTATTCCAGGGCCTACAGAAAAATATTTAATATTAAATATTTAATATTATTTTTTGTACAAAAAAATAAAAAGTAAACTAATACTAATGTAATATTAGAAGTATTATTTGTTCTGAATATATATATTGTTTATTAATACTACCCTTTTTTTTATCAGAGTCGGGTCACATACATTTTTTTGTTTATTTAGAAATACATTGTTTATTTGTTTGTAGTTCTTATCTTACTCTTCAAAATATTTGAATTCCTTGAATTCCTAAAAGATAAAATATGTAGAAAATTACGGAGTACAAGATTACGTACTAGTACATAATAATAATAATAATAAACGTATTACTAATTATTATTGTGATCTTCAGGATCAAAGAAATCTCGTTATTATTATTGGGGTTTTTTCCTGCTATTATTATTTGGGCCTTAATTCTTGGTGTTATTTTTTTGGTTTTGCCTATCCAAACAAAAAAATAAAAGTTCATGTTAAAAGATGATTGATTGATATTTCTTCCAAGAATTATTTGTCATGATAAGATGAGTCTTATTTTCTGATTCCGCTTGTTAGTTAATTGGTAGTATATTGCAGTTTGGAACCTTTCTTTGTGGTGATGCTGCATATAACAACAAGTGATTCATTAAATATGTCCAAACATACATAGTCTATTGAAAAAATCTTATTGCAAAGATGTTTCTCACATATCAGATATGCAATAATATTTCCAGTTTGTGATCATTGAAATCATTTCCTCTTAAGTGACCAATGTTTTTATCAAAAGTTACCTTTATTTTGATATTATTGTCCTGACAATAATGATTAAATCATTGGTTTAGTTTAAATCAATATAAATATAAAATTGTGATTGAAATATCCTCTGTAAGATATTATAGAATTACAACCTGGAATCCCCTTCCAAATGCTACCATTGCTGTTGGATTATCAGTTGTTATACCAAGATTTTTATGATAACTCTCTCTATAGGTGCTGCTCAAATTAAAAGTCAAAGAATCCAATCCTAAATGTAGATCAATCTCCTAACCCTGCTTGCGTGCCACTTTAAATGATATTGACAGTGTCAGGTGATCACGGCAGTTCTTTATAGACGCGATTTTCATCGAATTTTTTTTTTTTTTTGTACATACAAAACTAGTGATGTAAGCCGGCTGATTATCTTCCTTGTAAAAAAAAAATTTTTTTGGAACTTTTCAAAAGTTAACTTTATCATGATAATCAAACAAAAGGTAAATAAGTCTTTTTGATATCAAAACAGTTGATGATTTTGTCAGCTAGCTTTTCCAATTGCTTAATATTAGGTTACTGCAAAACATGTAAAACAAAATAAAAATCAGAGATGGATTTTTATTTGACATTTTACAAAAGTTTTATTGGAAGAAGGTCCACTTGTTTGGTGGAATCAATAAAAGGTAGTTTTACCGTGCAAGCAAGGATTTACTTGGAAACACCGGCAAGCTCAGTACCATCCGAGAGAGGTTGTTTTTATCAGCTGGAAATGTATTCACAAAGAAAAGAAATAGATTTGATATTCTTTTTTTTGAACGATTCTTATTTAGATTTTTGATAGAATAATAAAAATAAATGATTTTTTGGCTGGTTCAGTTGATGTCACGATATAAAACCTTCCCATTTAAATCTGAATGTATTAATAACCTATTGATCTATGAAATTTTTTGGTCATCGTCCTTGTAGTTTTGTAAAATATTCTTTAAAAGTTGTTCGATCGATTATTTTTCACTTTATTGAATTTATCATTAAAAAAAACTTTTTAATGAAAATGTCACTGTGTGATTATCTCAGTTGATAATAACGATGATAATGAGCTGTTTGGAAAAAGTTGTGATTCCCTCCCTATTACTATAAAAAATATTTTTACGGAATAAATGCTAATATACAGAATACGAAAAATGGAGTTTTTAATATTAATATTAACGAAAAGCTCAGTCCAAAAAATAAATTACATTTTCCCTTTTTTTCCTTCATTTCCATTTTAAACAATCACATGATGATAACGATGAGGCTGTCCGTCGCTGATCCAAATAATTTATAAATAGAATAGGATTTAAATTTTAAATTATGATGCATAACAAAATGGTGTCAATTAAGGGAGAAGTGTAAGAAAAAGAAAGAAAGTGAATAACAATAAGCGAACGGATGAACAAACGAACGAACCAACGATAGAAAGAAGTCAATGAATGAACATAATGGTAATTAAAATAATAATTAATAATCAATTAATATTTAATGCTGCTATTGAGTTATTATATGTTATATAATACTAGCATATATTTAAAAATAACCAATGTTGTTGCATAGATGAACCATGTTATGAGGAAGCATACATACAGCTAATTTAAATAATAAAAAAATTTAATTCAGAATTTCCTAAAAAAAATTTTTTTCAAAATGACCAATTCTCACTTGATCATTATTTAAATTTATTTCATTCATTTTACTCCATTGACTAAATCACTCTGTTATTATTACATTAATTATCCATCCCCATTCATTAGCCACATTCATTCTAAATCTTAACAATCAATCAAATCAAAAAAAAAATTTTTCATATTAATATTTCTTCTCTAGTATTTTTTTCACCCCCGCAAAATAATATTGTGTATAAATAAAATATTATATAGTAAATGCAAATGGATAGGATAGACACATGTACACGCACAATGTTTATTTACAAATAAAACAATAATAAAAAGAACAAGAACCTGATGCATGAAGACGATGACTGTAGATTATTTATTATTAAAGAAATAAAAAAAACGGTTTTATTTGTCCTTTTCTTTCTTGGCTTCTTTATTAATCTATCACAATAACTATCCAAAACAAGATATCAAACGCCATTATCCATGATTTTTACGTTGTCAAATATGCAAAAATATGCGAACAAAAAACAAAATAATAATAAAACCAAAAGCTTTGACTTCCTGTCCCGTAAAGTCGTCATATTGGAGTTTTAGAACATGTGTGTGTAACTTGATTGTTTTGTTTTTGTCCTCTTCATTGTTGGCTTGGACTGATTGGCTTGACTAATTTTTTGTTTATTGCTTATTGCTAAGTTTATTAATTATTTATTTAATTGGACTTTCTTTATCATTGATTTTCATTGTTAGACCTCCGATTATTACAAAAAAAGTGAACAGATAAAAAAAATGATTTGAATAAATGCTAATTAGTAAATTGGTAAATGGATGTGTTAAATTAGGAAACTTGTGGAAATTCAATCAACATTTTCATTTTACATTTGTTTACGCGTCTTTTGATTGTACTTCAAGAGTCAAGTGGTAATAAGGGGTGAAAAACAATAATTATTCAAAAGTTCTTTTCATTTTTCAACAGACAGCAAAAAACAAAATATAACGGAAAAAATAAAAACAAGTTTAAAACTTGTAAAAAAAGGAAAAAAAAATATTTCCATTTTCCATTATTTGATTTTTTTTTTTTTTTTCATGTTTTGGATCAAGTTTCTCGTTTATTATTCAAGAGCAGTACACGATTATCAAATTGCGTAAAAAAAAAATCATCTGGCATGTAACAATTTGCTATCTTCTCTTATCCAACACTTCCTCCTCTTACCCCTGTCCTCTTCCCCTTTATCACCATCATCTAGGTCTTTATCACATCAAATCACATTTTTTTAATTCTTGAACCTTCTGGTCTTAAAACTTCTAATGTTCTATGTGATCCTTCTAAATTGGTATAATTAACCACAACTCTCTCTCTCTCTCACGCGCTTTTTTTTAAAATAAAAAGTAGCAACAATAATCAAATGATCACTATCATTACATCAATTCACCTGATCCATGTTTCGTCATCATCCCACACAAAAAGAAAACCTTAAATCGTCTATTATTATTATTATTATTATTATTATTATTGCTATTATTACTATTACCATTATTATTATTTCAAACATTAAATATCTGTCATAACAATAAAAATTACTATATATGCTTATTGGTATATATCGTATGGTATGTTTGAGATACATCTTAAAAATTTCCCAATATAAATTCATTATTATTTTCTCACCAAAAAAGATTTATATCACACTAGAGAGTAAATAAACAAAAGTAAACCAATAAATGTTACACGTATAAAATATAGAAAAAGTGCTGACCGATCATCTGACATTTCTACATCACGAGTGTGGCAATATTTGATTTTTAATCAACGAAAATCCATAGATGCTTTTTATATACTTATTTGTATCTGTTGTAAATATAAATATTTGTATTATTTTATTCTATGACTCAGTTCTGACCCGTTGTTCTGTTTTACCTTCTAAAATAGTTACAATTTCAACTCGGCGAATCAGCAGTACAAAAACCAACTTTTCATTATTATAGATGCGCCCATTATCATATTAGATAGAGATGGTGAGTGGTTTTGTTTATTAAATTAGTTAATTCTTAATTATTCCTCGTATTGACTCGTCTTTTATTCCCAAGCAAAAAAAAAAAATTAAAGACAAGAACGGAATTTAAATACAAACAAAATTCCGTTTAAAATATTCTTTAACAAGTCCATTATAAATTTATTTATTACATTTATGTATATATGTATTATAATTTATATTTGCCAATTTTCCAATTTTTTATTTTCCTAACCTAAAAAATTGTTATCTAACAATGTATGTATATATATATATATATATATACTTGATAAGAAAACTTATTCCCAAGGTGTTTTTTTCGAATACGTAAAAAAAAAGTAATACAGATACGTAATGTATAGTAAAATAGTAATATTGATAGGTTGATTGCTAACTTTTGAGATTTCAATTGATTTTTATTTTTGTTTTTAATTTTTCTTTTTTTTAAAATTAAAATTAAATTAAAATTAAAATTTTAATTGGACATATTAATTAATTTAATTGGACATATTAATTAATTAATTAATAAATATTATTAATATTAAAATTAAATGTTTACCGAAATTAATTGCCATAAATTAATAATTTTTTGACATCCAAAATAAACAACAGCAAAAGTAAATAATTGTAACCAACCCACTCACTTATTCATTCATTTCATTCATTATCCCAAATTTCGCATTTTTATTTACAACAAATGTCATACGTACATTTTAAAAAGCGTACACGTTTCATACCTTCTTTATTCCATTCTTCTTTGCTAATTTTACAAAATTCAAAATCTTTCTTTCTTATAATTCCGCCCGGATCAAATCGGTCTTTTTTTTCCATACTGTCAAACAAATAAAAATTTATTATTTCTTATTATTATAAAACTCTATGAACACTTTTTTCTATATAATTTCTAATTATTTTGAAAAAATATCCTTTTTTGGATGTTTTTAATAAATATTGTAGTCATTTGATCAAACGATTAATAGTCAAATTGCATACGATATTTATATTTGTTATTTATATTTATTTTCATGATATGTATAGCAAAGTTCCGGTGATTATACATCATCATACATAATATACATCCGCTTGTTTCTATAGACAGTTGTCACGTGGGAACTTAAAAGTTACGTGTAACATAACGTACGTATACATAAAAACTGCCTGTGTAACTTTCAGAGATATCAATAAAAAAACAGCTTTTTTTCAAACAAACATTTTTTCCTTTGCACAATAAATAATAAAATTAGATATAAATAAATTCTTTTATTTAAAAAAATATTTTTTTGCAAAATATTTTTTTTCAAATCAAAAAATTTATCAACTAATTAAATTAATAAATAAATAATAATTAATGAAAAAGTAAAATTTACTGCGTGCATGAAATTTTTAAATTTTAAAGCTTTAAAACGACCAGCTCAATCAATAGAAATAGATATATTAATATATATTCAAACAAAGATATATATTCAGATTAACAAATTAATAAAAATTAGCACAGTTAGCGCGGAACATATTTAGTCATTCATCACTACCATTTTTAATTGGAGCATAAAGAAGAGATGAAAGATTTATTCCTCTCACTAATTAATTCCTCATTTACCCCTAATGGTGGTAATAATTTTTCAGCCTTTACAAAAAAGTTACTATTTTCCAATTCCCATTTACATATTCGTTTCTTAAATGAAGTTTGTACAACACAAATAGTATATATATAAATTTGAGAATCCCAGAACTTTATTATTACACTAACTAATAATAATTAATACCTAATACTTAATTTTTGCAAGAAAAAAAATTAAAAGGTTTGTAAAAAAAATGTTTATCTCGACAATTAACATTTTCCTGTTCCAATCGTTCTCAATCTCATTATTAATTGTTAATTATTAATAATAATTAATTCTCTCACTATTACTATGATATCGTCACATTATCACTCTCGTTATCCACATCCTTTCATGCATTCCATAGTTTTTACTTTTGTTTTTTTTTTGAATGCGTTAAAATCAATCAATAAACTGGGAATAGCGCAATTATTTACGCAACAAACAATCTAGTAACAACAAAATATTTATAGTAAGTAATTAAACCATTGTTCACATTTTATTCATAATAAAATATTGTCACGTGATGCTTACTTAATAAATATGTAGAGAAATAATAATGGGATTCAAGTCATCATCAAACAATAATTGTAAACACATTGTTGATGGCATTAAAGATGACAGGGATAGATTGTTAAGGGAAAAAGAAAAAGAAAAGGATAATGATTTTAAACATATTATTGATATTATTTATAAATCCAAACCATTATCATTATCATCATCATCATCATCATCATCATCATCATCATCATCATCATCATCATCATCATCATCGTCATCGTCATCGTCATCGTCATCGTCATTATCGTTATCATCGCCATTATCATCACCAACATCGTCAACATCACCAACATCACCATTAAACGACGAAGAAAAGTCAAGTGGTAATCCGCAAATCGACAAATTCATAAAGGATACACAAGATCGTAATGAAAAAGACAAGACAAAATTGCAAATTGACTGGATCCCTTTTAAAGAATTTAAGAATATCAAGGAATTAAAAAAAGGCGGTGAAGGTGTAATTTATACTGCAGAGTGGATAAAAGGTCCAGGTCCTACAAAAACAGTTGCTTTAAAATGTCTTCATAACTCACAAAATAATATATCTAAATTACTTGATGAGGTAAATTACTTAAAAAAAAAATATATATATAATTATCTTTGACTCCTTCCTAATGCTAATATATATATATATATATATACACATTCGCACAGATTGAGCTTCAAGTAAAGCTTTATTACACAAATACACCACTATGTTACGGAATCAGTAAAGATGCTGCAAATAATTATCTGATAGTGATGCAATACGCAACCGATGGCAATCTACATGATTATCTTCAAGATAACTTTGGTGAATTAGATTGGGAAAAAAAATTACGCATTATTTATGACGTGTCGGAAGCTTTAAGAGAAATTCATAAAGCCAATTTTGTACATGGCGATTTTCATGATGGAAATATTTTAAAGTATCTTGATCGTTTTTATATTTCGGACTTGGGACTTTGTAAACGCAATGATATCAAAAATGATAATGGCAATGATATTCGTAATAAATGTATACTTGGAGTATTGCCATATATGGCACCTGAAGTATTGAATCAATCGCCCTACACTAAAGCAGCCGATATTTATGGATTTGGAATGATAATGTGGCAAGTTTGTACTGGTAAACGACCATTCCATGATCAAAAGAATGAGGCTACCATAGATATTATAACCGAAATAATGAAGGGCGGGAGGCCATATATACCAACATCATCATCATCAAAAGAAAAGTATAATATACCAAAAGTAATTGCTGATTGTATAAAAAAATGTTGGGATGAAGATAAGGACAAACGACCTGATATCGTAACACTTAATAATTTCTTTAAAGATTTATTGATTATTAATAAAGATTATAAAAAATGGAAACCGTATCGGGAGAAAGATGATGGAGATGACGATGATGTCGAAAGTTGTTGTAATAGCTGTCGTGAAATTAATATCACTGATTATGTCACTACTCAATGGGATTTAACAATTCCTGAAAGAGTGCCTTAGAAGAACTAGTTTTTTATTTAAATCTAATACTGTGTGAATAAAATTTTAACTTTGTAAAATTACATATTAATAATAAATTTAGGAATATTTTTAATAATTAATTTAAAAATAACCTCATCTATTTTTCATTGTAAATTCAATGCAATTGCTTATTCCACTCACTCAACTCACAAATCATCGCTCTCTTGCCAATCCTTGTTCGTTGTCTTACTCTTTAAGTTTCTCATTGACTGTCAATAATTGTTGTAGATTTTGGCAGGCGTGCGTTAGTTGAAAATAGCAAGTAAGTATACACTTGTACTAGCGTTTATATTTATCTATTAATAGTTATTATCACTCACTACATAATAATATATTTAATATATTACAAATGCCAGTAGTCGTTCTAAATACTTGTGAGACGATCATGATCATTTAAAAAATATCATGCGGATTGTTTGTGCTAACCAAATTTCGAAATTATTATTATAGGTGGATTTTTGTCAAATAATTACCAAGTTTGGTTAGTATGATCAATTCCGCGCACTGAAATTTGTACTCGCGTGAGGAATTTGTGTAGCTTTAAACATTCTTTCTTATCTTTTAAAAAAAAATTTTTCCTTTAAATTAATTTAAAAGTAAATAGATATGGCACCTGTTGATATAGCCGGCCCAATAGCAAAAGATGGTACCTTACAGAAGAAACCAATTAGTTTTGTGAATCTTGCTGTTGGTGCTGGTAATTATTTGGAATTTCTGTAATTTGCTCACATACCTTTTCTTATTATAGCCAAAAAATAAAATGAATGATGGTTGGTTTACCAGAGGTTTTTGGGAACCATATAGCCACAATACTACTTATAATGGTAGAATTTATCATAATTGGCATTATATTCAATTGAAAAATAAATAAAATAAAATAAAAATAAAAATTTTATAATAATATTATTATTAATTTATAATTTATGAAAATTTAGGTTTGAATATGTTCGAAGTGTCTACCCTTGGGCAACCATTTGAAGTTACTAAAACACATTTGGCTGCTAACCGTAATGATGGTATTTTTACTGCATTGAAGAAAACTTATAAAAGAGGTGGGATTTTAGGGTTTTATCAAGGGTTAATACCTTGGGCATGGATTGAAGCCAGCACGAAGGTAATTGATTGATTGATTGATCAATTGATTGGTTGGTTGTTCAAATGATTCATTAATTGATTTCATTATTTTTATCAACTTCATAATTTCATTAATTTATTAATTTATTTATTATTTAATTATCAAAGGGTGCAGCACTTATATTTACTGCAAGTGAAGTTGAATACAGTACACGAGTAGCTGGTGCACCTCCATTTTTGGTATTTTAAATATATATATACTTCCTGATCAACAAACAATATTTTAAATATCATAGTAATGTAAATTTTGTTTAATTTTTAATAAAGGCTGGTATTTTGGGTGGTATGGCTGGAGGTTTAGCACAAGCATATACCACAATGGGGTTTTGTACATTTATGAAAACTGTTGAGGTCACTCGACACAAAGCACCTGCTGATCAACCAGTCTCTACATTAAAAGTCGCAGCTGATATTTGGAAAAAGGAGGGTATTCGTGGTATAAATAAAGGTGTTAATGCTGTAGCTCTAAGACAATGCACAAATTGGGCTAGTAGATTTGGATTAACAAGATTAAGTGAAACTGCCATTAGGAGATTACGAGATGGTGAGGTTGTTGATCATTCTAGACCATTGTCACCCATTCAAAAAATTTTAGCAAGTGCCCTTGGTGGTGGTTTGTCCTGTTGGAATCAAGTAATTATATATTATTTTAAAAAATCTCAAACTCTAAAAAAAACAAATTTCCCTTTCTCACATTTCCTTCTCTTCTTTTCCTTATCAAAGCCAATTGAAGTTATTCGTGTGGAAATGCAATCTCAAGTACAAACACCAGGACGTCCCAAAAATATGACAATTGTAACATGTGCTAAATACATTTATCAAAATAATGGATTGAAAGGGTTTTATCGTGGTGTAACTCCTAGAATTGGACTTGGAATTTGGCAAACAATCTGTATGGTATTTGGTGGTGATTATGTCAAGGTAATTTTTAAAATACTTTATGACAATTATCACCATTATCATCATAATTGATAATAATTTTTTCTTTTTATTCATTTATTATTTAGGCTATGATTGCTAATAGACAATTAACTCAAAAAATTTAGAATATAATTTATATATATATTTTCTCTTGCTAATTAATTTGAATAAAATTGTTTTATTAATAATTTATTTGTTTTGCTAATTGAAATCTGTACGAGTATGACATTGATGATGAATGACGTTGAACAGCAAGCATACAAATCCAGGACGCGTTAGTTTAGGACGTGTTAAAATTGTTATTTTCATTTTTAACTGGCTATTAAACAATTTCTTTCCCTTCCCTTTAATGATATTAATTATAATAAACAATAAATAATATTTAATATTTAATAATGTCTAATAATAAAGAGCAAGAAATTCAAGAAAAGTTTGTTGAAGAATATAATTGCGGCTATACAGCCATTGAAAAATTAGAGGTAAAAGGCTAAAAAGGATTTATTATTCGCTCTTAAGAACTAAGTAATAATTTAAATATGTAAATATGTATAAAATAAAAAACCAATTAAGAATAAATATTACTGATATCAAAAAACTCAAAGATCATGGTTTCCACACGCTTGAGTCAGTTTCATACACACCTAGAAAAGCATTAAAGGAATTTCTGAAGCAAAAGTCAAAAAAATACTGAGGGTATTATTATTATAATTCAAAATTTCATATAATTCATACAGTATATGCATTTTTATATTTATAAAATACGACTGGATGGATAGTTGGTAAAATAATAATTTAGGATCTCGATCAGCAACAGAAATCCAAAAAAAAGACACGAACTTGTTTATATCACAACAGGATCTGGTCAACTTAATAATATTTTAGGAAGTAATGAAAGATTTCTAATGGCCTATAATCACCGAATTCAAAATATATACAATTAAATTTGTAATTCGTAATTCTTTGATTTTAAACCAGGTGGAATTGAAACGGGCTCAACAACTAAAATTATTTGGTGAATTTCGTACTGGAAAAAGTCAATTATACGCTTGTTATGTTGGTAAATGATTTATCTAATTGATATTTAATTGATGTTATGTGGTATTTTTAACTTCCTGCAAGTATGGGTGTGCTGAAGGAACATTAGACAATGCGGAAATAGCAAGAGCTTATAGCATCGATAACATCAATTCTTAATAAATTGATTGATTGATTGATTTTCCTGACAATAGATTTGCTGTATTAATTGTTGATAGTGTAACAGCATTGTATAGAACGGAAGAGGTGAATTGGCTGCACGTCAAATGCATTTAGCAAAATTCTTACTATCTCTTCAACGTTTGGCTGATGAAGTATATATATGTGTGCTTTGTGATTATTATATAATTAATTAACTAGTTAGTTAATTAATTATCCATTATTTATATAGTTATTGTTGTGACAAATCAAGTTGATGGTAATATGACTATGTTTGATGGCCAGACTAAGAAACCAGTAGGAGGAAATATCACTTCAACTACAAGGTAATTATCAATAAGCACATATATATTGTGACTTTTGTTGAACTTCTTTTTTTGTAGACTTTATTTTGTAAAGCTTCTAAAAGAAACTCGTGTATGTAAAATACATGATTAGCTATGTCTACCGGAAGCTGAAGCAACATTTGCTATCGGTAAAGATGAAATTGAGGATGCTAAAGATTAAGATAAAGATTCTCTTTTTAAAAAATCTTATGGATTTAATTTGTCTTCAAACTTTAGGAACTTCCTAAATTTTATTTAAAAAAATTGAATCTGACGTTCGTATATTAATAATAATAAGGATACGGTCTCAGCCCTGTAGTAGTAGTTGCAACGAAACACGAAATACAGCTGGCCAATCAAATTTATTGTTTTGAATTTCTATTTTCTAAAACAATGGCCGCGTAAAACAATCCTTGTTGATTGTACACTAGTGTAGATCTATTTTTTTTTTTGGGGGAAAATTAATTAATGCAATGTTGTATACATATCTTTTATTAATATAAACTAAAATAAAAAAAATTCATACTCCCAATTAATATGTTTAAAGAAGCAATGATTTAATAAATTTTCTTTTAAATAATAACAATTCTCATTAATATCAACTGTTATATAGTATTTTTAAATATATGTAATAATAATGAGAGTTAATAGCACTAAAGCAAATATATGATGATTATGTTAATAAAATGCTTCAAAGAGTGTAAATCAATTTAGTTGTATCTTGAATTTACTCTCCACTCTCTTGCATTTATCCCATAATGTGAATGTGGCATTATTTCACCTACTAAAGCAATATTTAAATTTCTAAATTATTAACCTGTATTTTGCTATTAAAATGTGATCAATCAGGTCACTCACAATCCATTATCAAAAATACACATAGTATATACAGTATAAAACTTTTTAAGGATTTGTGCAACTTTGCTCAAAACATATTATTTATTAGTTAATAGAGATCAAACTTTTGATAAAACTGTACACCTTAACTATTGTTGGATTTATTTTTATTTTTTACCATTGATAGAATTTCACCAACAAAATACTCTAGTTGATAATACTACTATCAATATATTATTATTTAATATACATTAATTAATTCTTTTCCAAAAAAAAAAAAGGATCTATGGTAAAGGATGTCATCATCATCATCATCATTATTATTATCATTATTAAATTTCTTTCTTTGTATATTATTAAATAAACATTTATTGAAAAGTAGAAATTTCAAAAAAATGTTTCTCTTTAAATAAGATATCTAGAATAATTGCTTTTCCCTATTCAAATATTGTGTTTTTCTACCCACAATCCCAAGCAATTTTAAAGTTACACTTGGCTACCAAAAGTTGAGGATATACTTTTCCTATATTCACTTAACAATAAAATACTTTAATAAATCCAATAGCTCTTTGATAGCTTGTTTTGATGTTCCAACTTTAGTATAATGTTGGATAAATTCTACTTTTAAAAGATATTTCACCATTTTCATTAATTCTGTATGCATAACTTGAGCTGAATAATGATCGATCCTACTAACATTACATGCAAGAAATCCTTGTAAGCTGGTAAGAAAATTTTGTTCAATATCCCTTATTCTGATTTTTGATTTTTTCAACAATATAATTTTATTAAAGACTTGGTAGGATTATAAGCATCAGGAAACTTTTCCTGCCATAAATTTACATAATATTATGGGGCCCGCCATAAACTTATGTAAATAGTGTAATATTATGCAAAAATTGCACAAAAATTATGCAATTATTACATTCAGTGTAAATATTACATCCTTTTTATGCGAAATATTACGTCATTTCATATTAAAACTTACAGATGTAAACTTGCATCAGAAAAAATTTCCTGATGCTCAATATTAATATTAGTTTCAGGTTTATTAAATTCTGAATAATTTTTTACATTAAAAAATCTTTACAACTAAAATAAATTTATTAAATAATTACCTATAACAATTTTAGATGAATGGATGTGCATTTAAAATACCACATAATAAATCCATATTATTTTTATCATCCAAAACCTATACTAAAATAAAATAATTATTTACATGTTGTTATATATACCTATTATATAACAATTTTTAAGGAGTTCTATATTAGGAAAGTTTTTGTATTAGAGAAGTTATGATCAATATTTAATATCTCATGATATTTCATTGATCAGTGGATCATGAGTGAGAGATTTGCAACATCAAATTAGAGTTATGATCAATTTCAGGAAGTCAGTCACTCTCAAGCCAACCACACAAACTCTAACCAACATGCTTTTTCTTTTTTTTCTATTAGATCATCCAATCCTTTCTACAAATCTCACTTGTCTTGTGTTATATATGTACATATGTAATATGTGAAATTGTTACAAAGCAAGTATGCAATATTATTCACTAGGGAGTGGCTATATATAATGAAAGATAATTTAGAAAGTATAACCTATAAATATACATGTTATCATTTTTGATTCAGGTATAATCTCACAATATCTCAACAAACATATTAATAACAAGTTTATCTAAGATAAAATTCTTGTTTTTTTATTATTATAAACATTTTTATGTTTATATATATAATTCTATAATAAAAGTGATGGTAACTTTGATCACAAAGAAGATTTAATTTAAAGCATATGATTAATTGTTAAAAAATTTTTCAATAATAATAAAAGATGTTTAGTTCACCATGTAATGCTTCCTAAGGGATTAGATGAAAATTTCAATAATCAGATCAGATCAATAAAATTTATTCACAAATCTAATTCAATTTGTTTAGAATCTGAAATAGTTAATTTATAGTTTAATTTAAAATATCATTAATTAAGATTAAAATATAATAATAAATTAAATTATTACCATTATTGTTACTAATAATTGTAATTTTATTGGAATTTACAGGTTGAGGAAGATTTGTAAAATTCAATAGTCTACTTGTATAAACAGCATTTGGATGAACAGTTGCTGTAATTGTTGAAGGATTGAAAGGTTTTTGATCTGCTTCCTCAAATATTTTTCTTATTTCTTTTAATTTATAATAATTAAGTTTGTGTTTTAGGATTTCATTGATACCAATTGTGCCAACTGCATCTTTCCAAAAAGTAATAATTTTTAAAATTTCATCTGCTGTTGGTCTTTTTTCAGGATCAGCATCCATGCATTTGTATGCTAACTTAATATAACATTCTGGAGTATTATCTGAAAAACTAGGCCTTAAGCCACCACAAATCTTCAGTGCAAGATCTAGATCATGTGGTTGATCTTTGAATGGCTGTTGATGTGTTGATGTTTCTGACATTAAAATCCCAAAGCTGTAAATGTCTGATTTTTGTGTGTAAGGTTTCTTATTTAATACCTCTGGTGCAACATATGGTAGTACTCCAAATATATCATTTTTACTTTCAATTGATGTTTCTTGATCAGCTGAGCCTGATAACCCTAAATCTGTAATCATTGCCTGGGATAAATAATTAAAATATAAAATATTACCACTGTGAAGATCACCATGTGTAAGTTTTTCTTGGTGAAATGTGTTTAAACTTGAAATGATGTCATAAAGTATTGTGATTCTGTCATTCCAATTTCTACAATTTGATTTTAAATATTCCCTGTAATCTCCTTGGTCTGCATATCTCATTATGAGTACATATTCTTTTGTATTTGGATCTTGTGAAATACCATAAATATTAACTATACCCATTTGATGAGGTCCTATAAATTTAATGTGATTTTGAAGCTTTATGAAAATTAATAAAAAATTAATATATTATTTAAAAATCATTAATTGTCAAATTATATCAAATTATTTACCTCTTTTAAAAACTCTTCAGAAATGTCTTGAGAATTTTTAACCTTTTTTAATGCTACATGACCACCTTTGCAATAATATCTTGTATTTTTGTAAACATATCTAGGACCATTTGACCAATTACACTTATGCACAGTTGCAAAACCACCTTCACCTATTGCTTCTTTAACTGTGAGTTGGTCATAAGGAATCCACTCAAGGTAATGATAACTATCAAATCCTTTTGCTTCAAGCTGTGTATTTCTGATTATTTCATCTAATTTTTTATTACCACTGCTAGTCCAACTTTGAGCTAACAATTTGGGATCACATGATTGACACCACTGGTAATTAGTATTATATCTTCTACAAACAGAACAGATTCCCTTCCATTTTATAAACCCCTTGGTGTTATCTTATTATTTCATAAAAACAAAATAAATTTATTTTTCAACTTAATTAAAAGTTATAAAAAAATTAAATTTATAAATTATTTTACCTTCAGTCATAATTATTATAATACACAAAAAATAAATTTATATATTTAGACAAGGTTTTGATAAAATTATAAAAGTTATTTTATATATAATATAACATAACATTTACCAGCTGTTATTATGAAGAAATAAGAAATATTTAATTAGATGATGCTATGAAAATTTGTTTTATGCTGTAAAAATTACTTACATGCTGGTTATCATAAAGAAAAATAAATTTATTAATTAGTTGATGTTTTAATAAAAATTATTTGTAAAAGTTTATGATATGATACTTACTTCCTGATTATTATAAAAATTTATTATTAGACAATGTTTTAATAAAATTTATTTTGTGTTAATTTATAATATATTACTTACCAACTGGTTATTATAATAAAAAAATAAACTTATTGATTAGATATAAAAATTATAAAAGTTGATTTATAATACAATAAAATGCTTACCAGCTGGTTATTGCAAAAAAATAAAAATGAATTTATTTAGTTGATGTTTTAATAAAATTTATTTTATGTTATGTATAAAAGCATAATACTTACAATCTGGTTATAAAAAAAGTAAAAATTGTATTTATTTAATTAGACAATGTTTTAATAAAATTTAGTTTGTAAAAAGTTGCTTTATAATATTATAATATAATGCTTACATGCTGGTTATTATAAAGAAATAAAAAATAAATTTATTTAATTAGATGATGTTGAAGATAAAGTTTATTTTGTGTTGTA
>CAJVPN010000174.1:0-38983 GCA_910592215.1 Entrophospora candida
ACCACAAGGACAACAACCGAATTTTTATTCACATATCAAACAGTTGAATCTCAAAGATCATTTTCGTATTAGGAAGTGATACCTTCAGAAAAAATTTTTTATAACAGAAAAAAAATTTCGGCTATCAATAGTCGAAAAACCGTTCAAGGGATAATATTAATACACTATATGCATTATGTGCACTATGCGCACAGTGCGTGAAAAAAAATCAGGGTTACTATGAATGGCACATCTCTAGTAAAGTGTCCTGTCGGCAAAGTGGGTGTCGGTAAAGTGTCCGGGTCCGTTATTATTAAATTTAATTTATATCACGTGATCTAATCATGAGTTTCGCTTTTGCGGATCTCTCGGTTAACGGATGAATTTCCTGGAAAAAAATATTCGCTAAACCGTGTATCAATTTTTTTTTGATGAATTTTTTTACTATATAACATATCTTTTAGTTTTTGCTTTCAATGATTTTTCATCACATTTCTGTTGATTTTAAATAGACTTCTCCAAGTGCTTTATCTAATAATTGATATTTCTTTTTATCTTTGTTTGCAAATTTTGTAATCTTCCTAAATTTATCAAAAAGCTGTTGCCAGAATCTTTTTTTCATCTTTTATATTATAATTTCTGGTGGGTTTATTTCCTTGAACCTTTACCAAATGTTTCTACGAATGGTTTTGGTTTTTCATGAGCGAGTTCTAACACAATTACCACTGAATATATATTTATTCTCTTCTTCTTGCAACTCTTCTTTAAACCATCTTCTTGCAACCATACTGACATGAAATTTTAAAGGTTTGCTCTCTTTTTTAAAATTTCAAAAAAATGTAAGCGCGATTTGAAGTAGCATGCAGGCACATATATGAATTGAAAAAAAAAATAGATTTCTATTCAAATAAGGTTTATTTGAATTAGTTGTATTTGAGTTAGCAGTGTTCACCGAAACCGAAAGTGTGTCGAGAGTACTTCAAACATTTACAAGTCGAAACCTAAACCGAAATTCAAAAACTTAAAAACCTAAACCAAAAGCCAAACTATGAACACACATTTGACTAAAAATCGCTTATTTTATCAGAATTCTTTGATAATTTCTACCAACTATCAAAATTATTATAAAAAATCATTATAATTAATCTTAGCTTTTTTCTAGCCTATTTTCTAATTATTTTTTGTTATTGATTTTATTATTAACGGTTTCTTCTCATCTAAATATCATTTGTTTGTATCACCACAAGTTGCGGGTTAATTTTGGTATTAATATTAGTCACCACTGTATCAAGAAGTCTTTCTGAAATTGCTTTTATATTCGATGGTGTATAGGCAAGCCTAAGTTGTCTAAGTAACTCAATAAAATATAACATTAAAGATATATCACATATTATAAATGCCCTGATTAATTCTCTGTTAATATTATCATTCCTTACTGTAGTTAATTTTGTTTTTCTAGAACTTAATTGTTCATGTTTATTAAAAGAAATTTGATTATTTTTAACAGTTTTTTTCAATGGATTCCAAATGGTACTCGCGGAGCTCTCTATTGCAACCATTACATTTGCCAAATGTTTTTCAAGTTTCCATAGATAACAACCCATAAAAAAAAATTTGGCGTAAAGTATAGTGAGAAATTACATGAACATTATCTTATTGGAAGCAGTGTTGTGACCAGAAACTCTTTTGGCTTCCCAAAACGTTTCAGAAAATGAACTTGCACTAAGCAGAAATCTAAAACTAAAACTAAACCTAAGCGTAAACTACCAACCTAAACTAGTTTCAGGTGTTAGTGATGTTAGTTTCTGTTTTGAGTCTTCCCTAAACTCAGAGTTTCGGGTCACAACACTGATTGGAAGTAAATTGTTAAATGATTTTGATTTATATGTTATAAAATTATATATGAAAACTTAGGCTACATAATTAATAAAAATAGGTATTCAGATAATTTTGTCCAGGAAATACACAAAATTAAAAAATACAGACAGGTCCCTTCTGTAGATTTGTGATCTATGAAATATACAGAACCCTTTCCTTCGAAATATCCAGAATTTCTCAGTACATTTATGATCTTCAAATTATACAAAATCTTTCTGTATATAGGACATTCTTTTGCGATTCTTAAAATAGAACCTTTCTGTATATTTATAATTTAGGAATGTTGCACACGAATTTGAAATCTGCGTCAATTTGAAATTCAAATTAGCCAATCAACTTTGTATCCAAAATTTGGTAAATTGATTTTGACAGCCTTTTTGTAACAATTCACAAAATATTTATTTACAAATTCCGTGAAACATTGGTTATCAAATGTTGCTATTTATCTTTTATCATTATCATGTATTTCTATTATAAATAGGACATCATTTTTAAGAATAAAGACAACTTGTATTTTACAACAATTAAGCACCTGTTCGTAAAAGAACGTGCCTTACTTCATTTTAAGAAATAAATACTTGCAATTTGGTAGCAGCAGACGTTTCATAAATACACACACACATGTACATATATACACTACACTTTAATTAGCATATTGGTCGAAAAAAGTTGACATGATTAACAGATTTAATTAATCATTGAGAATCTTCAATTATGACTGGATCGGGAAAACTATATTGAATATCAACGCCAACACTTTAATTCGAAAAAATAGCGAAGGTGATCGCAACACTATAATTCGGTTAATAGTGAATTAAATTTAAATCCAAAAAGGAAACTCAACTGAAAAAATCACCCGTAGGGACTACTCGCTAATACTAATATTTTTTTAATATTCGTAAACCATTATCTAAACAGAAAATCCACAATCAGCTTCCGAGGTATGATCAGGTGCAACAGAGTTTTCCCGTCATATTGTATTTGTAATTCTCATCACTAACCAAATCCGTCATCATTCAATGTTAGTTTTCAAAAATCCTGCTTTCAGACCCAAAAGAATAAATAATTTACGAGGAAAAAATGGATAATTGTTTTAAATAAGAGATGCGGAAAAGAATTGAAATTTTTTCAAAATACTAGTGGGATGTTATATCATCGTAAAAAAAATCTATCTTGACTGGTTGGAAAATTTTGCCGAGTTCAGCTTTGCAACACAAGAAATATCTTTATTGTCATCAAACCAAAAATTAAAAATATGAAGGCATTGATACTAATAAATAAATAAATTTTATTTATTTTATGAACCTAACATAAGGTCTTAAATTCAATGAAAAATTAGTTAATCGAGATGGTATTCATAAAACTTAGTTTTTAAAAAATATAACAAGATTATATATTACAACAAGCTATCATATACATTTATCAATTTAAAAAATATATCTTATTTATTATTTTGTTAAGATAAATGTATTCAATTAGGAAAGTAGCCATTTATCGTATTCCAATTAGCATTAAAATCGTAATAAGGCGATGATGAAGCTGCACAATTGTTGATAGGAAAATTATCTATTTGATTTTGTTGTATTTCCAGTTGTTGAGGCATAAAATGAGGTAAGCTTGTATTATCATTTGTGTTAAAAAAAGTAGAATGTGGGTGAGGTGATGGTAATGAAACTGCACAATTGTTGATAGGAAAATTATCTATTTGATTTTGTTGTAGTTCCGGTTGTTGAAACATAAAATGAGACAAGCTTGCATTATCACTTGTGCAAAAAGAAGTAAAATGTGGATGAGGTGATGGTAATGAAAATGCACAATCGTTATTATGAAAATTATCTTTTTGATTTTGTTGTGGTTCCAGTTGTTGAAGCACAAAATGAGGAAAGTTTGTATTATCATTTGTGCAAAAAAAAGTAGAATGTGTATTAAGTAATGATAAAGTTGCACAATCGTTATTATTTTTTTCATAACAACTAACTTTTTGATTTTGTTGTGGCTCTGGTTGTTGAAGCACAAGATGAGGAAAGCTTGTATTATTACTTGTGCAAAAAAAAGTAGGTTGTGGATGAGTTGATGATGAATAAGCTACACAATCGTCATTATCTTTTTGTTTTTGTTGCAGTTCCAGTTGTTGATATGATGAACCCGTATTATTATTTGTGTGCTGACAACTAGAAGGAAGAGAAAAAGAAATTGGATAGGTTGATGGTGAAACTGCAGAATCATTATTATTGTCTATTTGTTTTTGTTGTGGCCCCGGTTGTTGATGAATAAAAATACGATTTTTTCGATTTTCATATGTTATTTTATGTTTTTGAAAAGCTACTTTTGCTAATACTTTAAAATAAACTTTCACTTCCTTGAGTTCATTCTTCCAGGAAACACTGGCTTCCTTTGAAAGAATTCTCCCGTCCTTTTTATTCCTAGGAGACTTATGTTTTGCAATATAATTTTTCCGGTATAGGAAAAAAGAGTTTGGAGATTTTGGGATACTTATAGAATTAACATTATTTGGATTAGGTAAAATAAATTCATTGATTTGTGAATAGACTTTACAAGGAGGATTGAAAAAAAGATGAATCTGATTTTTGTTAAGTCGTGCTTTATCAACACATGACTTTGTTTCAGGATCCATGTGTGTTGCGTAAAATATATTATATTAAATAAAGATTTTTCGTTTGATGATTTAAAACTTGTGATATTTAGGATTTTATTAAGTGTTAATAAAAACAAACTTTTCGTAAGGAAAAAAAAAAAATATGATTTTAAATTATCGCAAAAAAAATTTTTTTTTTGAAGAAAAAAACCAAGTTTGGGGGTAAACAGAAGATTCGTTATAATAGCTTAAAAGATGCTGTTAAAAATTTTTGATGGAATTATTTATATTTATATAAAAATTCCCGCTTATATAACTGATTTATCAGGAAAAAGATATCTATCATGTTTTGTTATCATTAAATTAATAATTGACACAGGAGAAAGAAAAGGCTAAATAAAAAACGGTGGATGTTGTAGAAATAATCATTATGAATTAATTGGTAGAAGTTCAGAAAATTATTCATCATTTGAAAAAGATGATTTTGGGTCTCGATCACAAAAAACATAATCATTGATGCTGATCCATTTATTTTAACGAGTAACAATGCACTTTATCTTTAATTTAATATTTGAATAAAGGTTTTCTAAAAAAAGTAAACAACGCTTATGCGTCATAACAATATTATCATAAAGCCTTTTTGAGCATGATGGTTGGTTGATTTATTTAGAAATGTGTAATGATTTCCCATTGAGGAATTGGAGTGAAAACACGAGTTTTCGGTTTCGTAATTTTTTTTTTCTACCATTCTACTGATTCGTTTTATTGATTTACAACAGAAATAAGGTAAATGTCGTATTAGTCATTGAATAGCAAATTACTGAAATCAAATTAAATAATAAACAGCAATAAAAAACTTGTTGTGTACAATATTACTTATGACAATGATTGATAAGGATAAAAAAAAAATTATATCGATTCCAAGTGATTGGTGAACGTGTTATACAAACCCTATTGCGATTAATAAATTGTTGTTTTTTTTTTCTAATTATCCATAAATTTGTCTTGTCATTATTTACTTGATCACAATTTTATGCGGTATAACAAGATAACACTAATTCGCAATTGTTATATATTATTCCAATGAATGGTAATTTACTGTTTTGGGTCAAAATAATATCGACGTGAATATAGAAAGAATAAATGTTAAAAGGAAAAAATGTATGTATTATAGACAAAATTAAAAAAACCAAATTCATAATAAATAATAGCGGTGACTTGAAATATAGAGTTTAGGACATATTGATTAATGCTCAATGAGTATTATTAGTTGGCTGCGCTTTCTATACCGAAAATTCGAAATTTCAAAAATACAGCGCAGTACTTACCTTACAATCTATACTAGTAGTGTTGGTCGTAAAAACTGTCAAAGTAAAACAAATTTAAAAAGTTTGTATGTACCCAATTTAAATTTTCTAAAAAAGTAAAACAAATTTAAAAAGTTTGTATCTACCCCAATTTAAATTTTCTAAAAAAGTAAAAAACCTGTTACACTAAAATTTACTATGCTAATATTGAAATTTTCCCTTTGACGTTATTACACTAACTCGTCATTAATGCTAAAAATAGAAGTATTTAATGAAAAAGCAAGTTTTCTGCTATTTTACTCATTTTACAACAAAGGTAATGATGATGATAGTGACAATAACAATAACAATAACAATAACAATAATATACCACCATTATTTGTTATTTCGAATTGTTCAATGACTATAATAGTGATAAGATAAACGAAAGGTGACGACAAATAGATATCAAATTAAACTAAAAAAAGTAAAATTTAGATTTAAAATCAACACAGTCGTATAATCTATTTATAATCTATTTATGTCTTTTAATATTATCATTCATTAAACGTGGAATATTCTTTTTCCAATTTTATTATTCTATTCGTCCATAAACAATAACAACAATTACAAACGATTGATTCATGCTGTTAAAAAATCAATATTTATTCGTAAAGCTCCGTGTGCAAATAGAAAGAAAGAAAAAAGATTTGTTAATCTCTGTGTGAATATTATCATTATTGTGAAATACTAATCAGGGTATATATATTATATTAAACCATTTAATGAATAATTAATCAATCAATACTTTATTATTTAAAGAATTTGGAATTTATTATATTATCTGTATGCATTGGCACGCATCATATGATTTACAAACATAGTCGATTACATATATAAATTTTTCATCATTAATAAGGATTTTTTTAGGTTTATTATTATTTTTACCACAAAAAAAAAAATTAAGACATTTTTCGCTGCCACAAATTCAGCACTTTCTTTACTATTATTATTATTATTATTACTTTCCTCTCAATACGAATTTCAGCTAAGTAATAATATTTTTAACGGCTGTACTATTTAGAAATTATAAATTTAGATATAACACTAAACAAAAATCGAAATAACTTTTAAACTATATGTCATGGTTCGGATCTGTATTTTGATGCTCTTTAAGCGTACAGAGAGAGCTTTTTACAATTTTATTTGCATAAAATTTTGTATCATATATACATAACTTTCCTTTTTTCTTTTAGCTTAAAATAAGTGATATAATTTATATTAAAATTAAAAAAACTCTCTATAGGGGCAATTTCCCTACCCTTCTAATATTTTAAACTTAATTTGGAATGTGTATCTTTGTTCTTTAAAGAGTTATTTTCGTTCAAAGTTTACTATTAAAAAAAAGATCGACGAAAAATCCTTCTTAATAAAAATTTATATATTAATATGATATTGCATGTACTGTACTACTACAATGAAGTGGAAAATTCGACTTTTTTTTTTTGAATTAAATTTATTATGACCATTATGACTATTATATTTGTTGTCCAACCAATCTATTGTCAGTTCACAAAAATCACGCTTACAGACCTAAAAAGATAAAATAAGAGGGTAATGGCAATCGATAAATTGCTTGTGAAAAAGAATTGGAATTTTTTCAAAATATTAGTGAGATATTATATACATATATGTGTGTATTTTTTCCCCTTGTAGCAAAATTTAAATTCAACAAATTTCTAATAATTGATATTTAAAAAAATCCTATTTTGACTGTTTGGAACACAATGAATATCTTAATATCTTCACAAACATCATTAACATTACAAGAATTAAAAATATAAAGGACATTAAATTAATAAAGATAAATTTTATTTATTTTATGGTAAAATCAATTAACCTAACATAGGGTTTTAAATTCAATGCAAAATTAGAACCTAATTTGGTATTCATAAAACTTAGTTTTTAAAAAATGCCATTATATATTATTATAATGTTGGAATTAAAAAATATTGCTTATTCGCTATTGCTATTTTGCATTTCTTTCATATTTTCAAATATATCTTGTGACAAAATCCAATAAATCTAAACAATCTCTATATAATTGTACATCTGTTTGTTCAGTTTGTATGTATTGTTGAAAACCTTCTAGAGGATTTTTATCATTTAAATTGTTGAATTGGGTGGATTGGAATAGAGCATTAGTCTTATTGATGATGTTGTTGTCATAATTAATAGGAAGAATATTATCGGATGAAATAGAACATGGAAGAAAAGAAGCGAAAGATGATGAATTTGGATTATAATCTTTGCAACAAGAAGAAGAATGTTACGGATAAGGTGGCGTTGAAAACTTACAATTGTTGTTATTATTATCAACTTCTATTTTTTGTAGCAGTACTGGTTGTTGATCAATAAAAGTATATCCTTTTGGTAATTGGTTACCAGTAGTGCTGTCTTTTTTACCATAAATCAATTTATGTTTTTCACGAGCCAAGTTTTGATAATCTTTTAAAGTAACTTTTTACTTCGTCTGATGCATTTTTCCAGGAAATGCTGGCCTATTTTGTGAAAGAACCTTCCAATCTTTATGGCTACCAGAAGATTTATGTTTTGCAGCATAATTTTTACGATATAGGATAAAAGCGTTTTGAGGTTTGGGGATGCCTAAATGATTGATATTATTAAGATCAGGCGAAATGAACCCTGTAATTTGTGAATATAGTTTACAAGGAGGATTAGGAAGAAGGCGAATCTCATTGTCAAGTTGTACCTCATTAATAATATATGAGAATATATTGGTATTCATATGTGTTAATTATTGAAAAATGTTTTTATTATTATTATTAAATATTAAAAATTTTTATCGAGTTTTTATAACTTGCTCTATTACTATTAATCAAATTAATTATTCGACAAAAGAAAAAACCCCCAATATTGAAAAAGGATTTTTAAGAAAAAAAGTGTTAATATACGTATTTTAATAGTTATCAAAATGGTAATAAAAACAACAAAAAAAAGAAACATTCGCAAAAGAAAATATTAATCTAGCAATATAATTTGTTGCAAAATATCAAAAAATTCGCATCCACAACATATTTTGGTAGGGTAGGACTGTGGCCTTGATTTTATGAGTTTGTGGATATATCTAAAAGTTCTAAGATTTTTTTACCACGTTTTGATCGTCAAAAGTCCTTATCTATCATAAAACCTTTTGCATAAATAAGTAAATATTTACATTATTATTATTATTTGAATTTGTAATTTTCCTTTCGTACTTTCATATTATGATTGATAAATGCAGAGCTAAAAAAAACAAACCAATAATGCAATGAGATAAAATAAATGATGATGATTATGTAATCAAAATCAAACCAAAAATATTTATTTCGTAATAATATGTTTTACAATAACAATAATACAACAATAAAAAACGTTTGTTTATTATTATTCTACGATTATTATGAAATAATAATCAGTCAGTGCATATGAAGAAATGAGCGAGTGGACGAATTGCACGGTCTTCAAATTTTAAATTTAACTGTTATGAATTGTACTACACTTTTAATTGGCAAAATGACAAGATCAACAGATTAATTAGTCATTGAAAAAACTTCTATTATGACTGGACCGGAAAACTATTGAATATTACCGCCAACACTATGATTCAAAAGTACTTTAAAAAGTAGTGAATGTGACCGCAACACGATAATAGTGAATTAAATTTAAATCTAAAAAAAGGAAAAAAAAGTCGCTACAGTAATAGGGATATAGGGTTTCTATTTGTAACACGAATTCATCTCTATTAATATTAATATTAACTGTTAATAATCTAATTAAAAATTTATTCGAATTGAGAATTTATTCGAATTAAAAAATTTATTCAACCTGTAAAAAATGACACTCCAGAATATTTCCATTATATCTCCGTGATTATGTTTATCGCTCTGTACATGTCCAGTTTATTTCATAAAACAGCAACCAGTTGAGTAAGCAATCCGGATTTTTTCCATGATATCATTTATATTAATATAGGGACATTTGTGAATGTGTAATTAAAATGGAATGTGAGAATAGGATTTTATAGTTCTGGAATATTATTAAACTTGCAAATAAAAATGGACATTTTTTTTACAAAACATTTTATTTGTTATTAGTATTAGTATGTTTTAGTCATAATAATACTAATACTAATACTAATGCTAATACTAATACTAATACTAATACAGAAAATACTATAAAGGACTTTTTTCAAAATTTACTCCAAAATCTTATTGGCCAATTGCGAGGATCCCTAACATAGATAGACTAACTCATCAACAGCACACAGATCCATACTTTTAATAGTGAGATCATCCAACCTTTCAAAATTTTACATGTTGATTTACCCCAAAAAAAAGTAACCTATTTATGTAGTATCTGGAGCCCTTATTATGATAATAATTAATTAACTAGTCGCATAGAAAGTTGTAAAACATAGTAAAATTTTATTATTATTATTATAATCGAATGTCTTCACACCCTCTTTTGATATCCTTTCTGTGTAGAAACCATCACCAAATTTGATATATAACTTCTTTATCATATGTATCTGCTTTAGGAAAATTTTTAAAACAGGTTATTAATAAGATCGAAAATAATCTGACCCTCAAAGTCAAATTTTGCCTTTATATTCATATATGTAAAATTTTGTTTGGTACGTGTCCAATTGCAAGTATAAGTAGAAAATAAATGTAAATGGTTATATTGTTATGAATATTTATGCGGTTTTGTTCACCTGGTGTGTCTTTTTATAGTCATATATTTATTCCTACATAAATAATAACGTTTAAAAATAATTAGATAATATGGACAAGCAACAATAATATAGCAATTATTAAAAAAGTAGAAGAGAAATTATTAAAATGCGACAACTAATTGTGATTTAAAATCAATATTAAATAACATTACCACATATTAATATATTAACTATAAAAAAGTTTTGGATATGATGTGCAATAAAATTCGGTGTTTCTTTTGAATCTAAGATCACTCAATTCGATCAAATACTTAGCAAACTATTGCTTTTTTTTTGAATTTTAAATATTTATATGGCATTTTCAAATAAGAATCACAATCAAACCCGTCTATTATACAACTAGATAAAACAATTACCAAGTATAGTTACAAAACTTGCTTTCCAAGCTTTATAGGTCTCGTCTGGTGTTGGTTAATTGGTTTTAGAGAGATTCACAAAGACAGCAATAGTAATATTTTTTTTTCAATATTTACTTTTGTATCTATTTTATATTATTATTAATTATTTATTTAGGAATGTAATAATCAAACTAAAAGGTATTTACATGACTTCTTTTTCTAATGGTTAATGATTAAACGGAATCAGAAAGAATTATTACGCAACCATATTATTATTAATTACTTTTTTCAGATCTGGTGGTGTACGATCAGAAAGAATTGTTATTATTATATGTGACTACTATCATTCTTTCCATTGTTTTAAATCATTAATTTAATTTTTTCTATATATTTTAGAAAGGGAACACGCAAACCAGCTTGCAGTGAGATTATTTTCAAGTCAATTACCAATTTTGTCCAGAAATATGAAAAACTTCAAACAGAATATGAACTGGTATCCATAACCTTTCAAAAATTTACCATTTTATCATGTTACTAACATTAGCTTTCTTTAGATAGATCGAAATGCTTATAATCAAATACAACCACTATTGTTAATATTATTATTTTCAGTGTGAATTACAACTTCTCCAAGTTCAATACCATCATATACATTAATGAGTGTAAAGGGACTACTGGCATTAGGCACACATTGTTTTTCTTATTACTATTAGATTGACTAATTTTATTTATAATTTCTTGAACTGATGTAATAGGCTTAGTAGTGATATTATGATTAGTGTTAACTTAGTAAATTAATTCAGCACACTTTTGAATTTTTTATTGATGAACTTCTCAAAGGGTATTATTTTCTTTTTTCTGGTCGTAATATTTTTAGCAAAAGAAAAAAGTTAAAAAAATAAAAATAAAAGAGTATTCCTGTAATCCCTGTCCCAAAAACTTTCTATATAACAAGCACAGAAAAACATATAAATTGCAATTACATTATGATAGCAATAATATTAATTTGGTTGATTTGAACGAATCAATGGTGAAGAAAAAACACAAACAGATCTTAACATTACAAAAGATAGTATTGATGGACTTTCAACAATGTATCTGCTGAATTCACAACTAATGATGTATCTGTTGACAATACTTTTAACAAAAAATTTGATAGCACACCAAAATATTCTTATGATTTTCTTGATAATTTTCCTGGCATCTACATTAATGAGAATGTGGAAGAAGAAAATTGATCAACTTTTCCAAGTGAATAATACAAAGAATTTATGATTTTGATAACAAAATATAATATTTTGCATTTATTAGGCAATGAAATTTTGGAGTTAATTTAAAAATTTTTTGATTTTTCCAATTCCAATTAAATCTGGAAAAGAATCTTTAGATAAATGAAAGATCCGGTTTTAAATTAAATTATTAGAATATAATGGTGTGTAGAATAATTTTTATATTTTAAAGCAATTATAGATGCAGTATCAGAAATATTTTTCTAACAAAGAAATTTTTTATCAGCAACAATAATAAGGGATGCTATAAGGAACTTTATAATAGCAAAAGATTGTAAGATATTGTATTTAGATGAAATAAATTGTGATAATTAATCAATATTTGTTACACTAAACTACGTTTTGATCTAATAATAATAATAATAACATACCAAAATCTTTCGCAATATTTTAATCCTATATAAAAAAACGTAGGTCAAAATAAAGTTTAAAAAGAATATAGTAACTAGACCTGTGATTTTATAATAAAAATATATAAATACAGAGTCATATTAGTTATTTGTAAAGTTTGATTGAATAAATAGTGATGTTAGCCGGTTAAAAAATTTCTCTTGACATACATTTTTTACGTCTGGAATTTTAGTGTAAAATTCAATGGCATAGACATTTAGTTGAGATGTGTTCACCTACATTACTTAGAATGTCAAAAAAATCACACATTTACTCAAAAAGCAAAGTACAATACATCATAGCAGGATAAAAGTCATAGAATTTCTATTCGTAATACAAATTCTTGTTTTAATTCGAATTATTATTATTCGTTTTATTATAATTCGTTCTATTCGAATTATTTGTTAAATTCGAATTATTCATTTTATTCGTTTGTTCGAATAAAACTTTCAATGCAATTCGAACATTCAAATTCATAACGAATAAAACAAATAATTTGTACTATTAAAGACGAGATATTATAATAGCAATAGCAAATAATAGTAATAATAATACCGGCAAACCTAGTACCATCTGAAAAAGATTTTCATCAACTGGAGTATATTAAGTTCTTAGCCGGATAAGGTTTTTCTATCGGCTAACATCACTATGAATAAACCCATAAAGTACTGCTTTTTTATGACTTACTACAAAAGGCACAAATGATACCAAAGAAGTTTAAATTCTATGAATTTTTGAAGTTTTGTTATTATTATTGAAATAAAATGATAAGCTTCCATGGTCTACTTATATGTGAGTCATCTGAACAAAGCTGGTCCTTTTTTTTTAAATGTTGTTATACTAATTTGTAGCCGATCGCTGTTATTAGAATTAATAATATTATTTGTTTCTTGCGATCAATAGCCAATGCCAATTTTATATATATTAATACCATTATTAATATTCCTCTTTCACTATTCCTAACTTCATCCATTCATCAACAATATCACAAAACGATTGATTCATGCTGTTGATTGATTCACGTGCTAAAAAACTCCATATGCAAAGAAAAAAAGAGTTCTTCACATTTTAATTTCATTGTTAATCTCTGAACTTTAAATTTATGATCGTTGTAAATTACCGTAAAGTTCCAAAAATAGCATTCGTGACAAATAACAATTTTCTATAAAATCGTGACGATTGATATAACAAACCATACTAAAAAAAAATGTCACTAGATACTATCTTTTGGAACTTTACGGTATCAATCAGGGTGTGAATGGGGTTAAATTTTGCTTAGTAAGTGCGTATACCATAAAGATTATAGCTGGTCTGATAAATTTTTAGCCAAATTAATTCATAATAATAATTTCTTTGATTTCCAAAAAAAGTTTGTTTATAACATTTTTTTCTTTTAATTCTAAAAAACAAAACAACGCCCACTACTCACCGCTTTTCTTTTTACAAGTAATATTGTTATTGTTTATTTCAATTAATTCCACATATTCACATCGAAATTATTTTAAGAATACTGTGTAATGAATGATATATAATCGTTATTTCCCGGTTCCGTTATACATATTTGAAATTGTTCTGATTATGAGATTCCAAACTTCCATAGTAATTCCTCTCTATCAAGTATTATAGTTAGTGTTTACTTGGGCAAAAACAATTTAATACTAGTTGCGGTTGATTTTTCAAATGTACCATCACAAGCAGCCTCGATATAGAGGAATTGCATAAAGAAGTATCTTATAAAGAATAATCTGTCTATTATTATTTTTTAAATTTTTTTTTCTTCAAAAAGGTTACAATAACCATTTTTGAAAAACAGCAAATTTGACTATAAAATTTTAGGGCACAAAAAAAAATTAGGGGAGGTTATTAATAAAAATAGAAATCTTGTTTGGAAATTAGTTGCCTCTTTGCTAAACTTTAATAAATATAATAATAATAATAAAGGTACATCCATATGGAAAGCTTACAACATTTTCGTTGCTATAAATAAACCGATTCGTTACACAGTGGAATGATCAACTGACTGATTTATATAAATACATTACTAAATTTTTTCTATTTTTTCTTTCTTTTTAAATAATTAATATTAATAATAATCATAAATATCGCGAGTTTTCACAAAGAAAAATTTATTATAAAAGCAATAATATACTTTACGCAGCACATATGAATTATGACCTTCATTTTAATCCTTCACAATTCACAGAATTTATTTCACCTAGTCCTAATAATCTCGACTTTAGAACAATCCCGAAACCTCAAAATGCTTTTATACTATACCGCAAAAATTATGCTGCAAAACATAAATCTACTGGGCGTAATAAGGATTGGAAAATTCTTTCAAAGGAAGCCGGTGATGCCTGGAAGAATGAATCGGACGAAGTAAAAAATTATTACAAAAGGCTAACAAAACTGGCTCGTGAAAAACATAAATTAATTTATGATAAAAAAGGCAGAGGTTCAGATAATCGACTACCAAAAGAATATATTTTTATTGTTGAACAACCAGAACTGCTACAAAAAATAAAAGATAATAATAATAATAACGACCGTAAGATCCTGACGCCACCTTATCCATACCACCCACCACCACCACCACCGCCACCACCACCACCTCTTTCTCCTTCTCCTTCTTCTTGCACAGATGATAATCCAAACTCATCATTTTCCGCTTCTTTTTTTCCATATTTTGTTTCATCCGATTACAATACTCTTTCTATTGATTATGACAACATCATCAATAAGACGAATGATCTACTCCAATCCGCCCAATTTAACTTTACTACTAATTTAAATGATGATGACAATCACTTGGAAGGATTTCAGCAATATTTACAAACTGAACAAACAGATGCCCAATTAAATGAGACTTACTGGAGTTTATTGGGTT
The DNA here is from genome assembly GCA_910592215.1 of Entrophospora candida. Classification (NCBI taxonomy): domain Eukaryota; kingdom Fungi; phylum Glomeromycota; class Glomeromycetes; order Entrophosporales; family Entrophosporaceae; genus Entrophospora; species Entrophospora candida. The sequence goes on from CAJVPN010000174.1 coordinate 15,442, forward strand.
TTTGTCACAAAATATGACATAATACAAAGAAGCAATAGCAAATAAGCAATACTTTAATTTCAACATATAATAATTTACGACAATCTTGTTATAATACATTTTTTTAAGTAATAAGTTTTATTAATGTACTATTGAATTTATGATCCTATGTTACTTTAATTAATTTTATCATAAAATAAATAAAATTTATCTTTATTAATTTATTAATATTTAATGATTCGTATTTTAATTTTGGGTTTGATAATAATGTTAATGATGACAAAGATATTCTTGGTAAAATTTTTTAGATTATGTGACCTACCTAAAATCTTGAATTTAAGTTTTGATATATCTTTTTCCACAAATTATTTACTTTACGTTTCACAACAGCACCAAGTAATATTGGTAATATTACACTCTGACCTAAAAATATAAATCATTTAGAGGAGGAAGAATGATTTTTGAGAACAATGACGAATTTGGTTGTACTACAAATGTAATAATCATAATACGTTAATTCTGGATTAATATCTGATTGCATGCATCTTAATGACAAAAATGGAAATTTTTTCAATTTTTTGTTCAAAAAAGATTTTTCGGTAATAAACGCCAATTTTCCAATTAAAGGATGATTGAATTTTAAAAGTTTCATGTTTTATTTACAACGTTGTTTATTGTTTTAAAGTTTCTATTCAAATAAAGGTTATTATGTAATCGATTGTTACTATAATAAATAAAGTCTAAAGTTGGTGTGACTTATTTACCCACTCATTGATCGGTTGATTTATTTATTCATTCATAGAGAAAGATAAGATAAATGCTTTAATAATGATATATAGGTTCTCTAAGAAAAACTGGTTACGGACTTGATAAAAGTTCGGATTCTTTCAGTACACATTTGTTAATTGGCCATTCATTTTATTTTTTTAGTATAGTACTCATCAATTATTCTTTAAGACAGATAATCGTGTAAAAATCACCCGCAACATATTATTAGTATGTTGTTACCATGTTTTCAAAGATAAATATCCTTAATTTGGATCGGATATTATCAGCTGCTACCGTCATACAACAAAACAAAAGAGGATCTATAACAAAATATTGAATGATTTTATGCATATGATCGATCACAGTATTGAAAATAATATTTTAACGTCATTATCATAGTTAAAATTTCTCTGATTAGTTTATTTGGCTAGAATTGATCGAATAAAATTCCTGATTGGTATTGTATAGTTATTTATAGCTCTTTTTTCCTTTGGAAATATTATGTCTATACGGTGCAGATCATCTATAATCAATTAATTGCTTATAGCAACAATTGGTCAGCTTCAAAATACTAAAACAAAAAATTTTTATATCATTTTAAAAAATTTAACCAATAAGATTTATTGTTCATGGCCCAAGCTTCAAAACTTATCGGCTGAATTTTCCTTAAACTAAAAATTGGCAGAGCCTCGGGCATTTTGAAAATTCCAAATTTTGTTATAAAAGAATTAGAGGATCTGCAAAATAAAAATAATAATAAATATTTTAGTTCACTATTTTCAAAAATTAAAAAATGATAAAAAATAAAAAAAAATGGAAAATTTTTTTTACTAAATTTGGATTTAATCTTAATAATATATAACAAAATTTTGGTCAAATCACCATTTTAGGAAAATTTTATTTTAATTGTTATAGAAAAAAATACCTGGGGAGCTGTCACATGATACACCACTTAATTCAAAATTGCATTTCTGAGCATAACTCAAATTTAAAAAATTCCATGAAAAAAATTTTTTGAATTGACTCCCTCTTTAAAGCTAAATCGAATGGTGGTAATTAAAATCCAACAAGTGGATCACATAATATTTCAATTTTTTTATATATACATGATCCGCACTGTAATTTCATCGCGCGGCCAGGACAAAGGCTGCCTGCCGAAACCTGTTTAGCCTGATGCCAAAAGTAAAACTTCATACATAGTGCCGAAATACCAAAACTGACGAAACTCACGAAACTGTCAAAACTACCAAAATGCTAAAACTATAGTTTCAGCTAGAGATTCTATTCGAATAAAATGAATAAAACGAGTAATTCGAATAAGGATTTGCATTACGAATATAAACTCTATATTAAATAACCAATTAAAATAGTCGATTATTTAGTCCCTATTTTTTTGAATATTGATATTAGTTAATCAAAAATTTAGTCAAATATACTAGTAGTTAGCTAACTAAAATAGTTGATTTCCAACCTTTAGGTTAAACCATGGCGAAACTACATTAAAATCTTACTAGCAGTTATACCAAAATTCAGCTATAGGTATTTTCAGCGATTTTCCAATACTATTTCAGAGCTTCGCATACACCAGTCTACTGAAAACTCCCTATTTTCAGCAAGCAACTTTAGCCAGGACCAGTATATGAAATTGAATTGTCCGAGTTTGTGTTGCATAAGAAATGCGCACATTTGTTTGATGACCAATAAACGATTTATTATAATTATTTGATATATAAATTAATATCTGTACTTTGTTGCTTGAAAATTTTCTGCGCGACATTTTTCTTTTTTTTTTTTCATAAAATTTTTAAATTTTATTACAAATGAAAAAAATTAGGATCTCCAATAAACTATTGGCTATCTTTAATGTAACGCAAATACAGACATTCAATTTCATACACTGGCTAGGGTCCCGAACAATCTTGGAAGGTTATATATATATATATATATATATACATTTGAAAAAGTAATCCATTTTATTACCATTTTTGAAAATAATTTACAGGGGTCTTTATCCTAATACTAACCAAGAAATGATAATTGAAATGTTCCTAATTTAGGGTCCCTGCGTAGCCTATGAAAAAAAAAGTTCAATTTAATTGAATTATCTAAATAAATAAATTTTAATTATAAAATCACGTGAAATACAGTTTTGGAAATACCCTTTAAAAATTTTATTGCATTATCGAAGATTTTGAAACTGACATTTTGAAAACTTGGTAGCATGATGCAGCAATAGGAGGTGTCTACAGGACCAGGATTATCACAGTTGAGATAACATTCTGGCTATTAGAAAACTACACCCAAATTTTTAAGCATGTGACATTTTCTCCCGTTTACCAATTCCATTTTAGCAATATACCATGCCAAAAAATTAAAAACTTTATCAATATAAAACATGTAACTTCATATGTAACCATCGAAAAAATAATATTTAGATTTTTAATATATTATTATCCAATGAAATTTTATCTAAGGAATTAAAAAACATATAGTTGTTGATGTTCACTTATTCTTAATAAGCCCATATCTGAATACTAGTATTAAATAATAAGCAGGGTCTTTAGAAAATTTACCTGAAAAGGAAAGATCAAAACTTTCTATATCAATTACAATTTAACTATTTATTTATTAAAAGTCTTTATCCAAATTTTCATATAACTTCAGATGTTACCTCAAATTATGATGACTCGGGGCCCTATGTCTGTAATAGACCTAGTGATTTTATTCCTTTAACTTTTTATGTCACGTTTATTAAACTAAGAATATTCAAATACGTGTAAATTTAGATGGGGTTTGATTGAAAAAAAAATCATATTGTTCGTGCGGAGATAGTGATTGTTGTCCACGAGGCAAGAGAAAGTTTACGTGGTAGTACAAGGCTAAAAAAAATAATCAAGCTTAAAAGGTTAGAATAATGGAGACAAAAGTCCGTCCGATCAATATCTAATTAATAAACATTTTGATAAATTCGGAAGTTCTATTTATTGATGTGCATTTAATAAACGCTTATATCCATTCATAATTAGTTGAATAAACATTTAATACTTTATAATCAATTAATTATTAAAATGCTTATTAGGCTTAATAGCTTAGAAAGTATGTTACGTGTATTCTAAAAATAGTAAATACAAAAATTTGGAATATGTATATTATCAATGATTTAATGGATTAGATTAAATTTGTTATTGATGCAATTGAATTTGTTTTAGATAATTTTGATTGGATTTAATTGTAATCGATCAACATTTAAAAATTGATTAAAGCTAGATAGGAAATATTGAGCGCTTATCTGAAAAAAAAATAGAGGGATAGCCATTGACTAGCCCCACAATCCATTGTCGAGATAATTTAAAAAAGCTTACTGGTTTCAAGGTTATTTGCTTTTAAAAAAATTGTTTTTATATGTCACATATAAAAATTTCCAATTTGAAACATTTAATTTGTGATACATGATAGAAGTACACAGTGAATCTCGATTTAGCGGATATTAATCAAAAATCTCGGTTTTACGGATAAATTTCAAAGAACGATTCCATAATAAAACTTAATAAAAAGCTTCTCGATATAGTGGATATTAATCAAAAATCTCGGTTTTACGGATAAATTTCAAAGCTAACAATTCAGGAACTAATAATTTTTTTAAAATTATCTCGACTATGGATTGTAGAACTAGTCAATGGCTATCAAATATCGTCTCTATTTTTTTTTTCAGACAAGCATTCAATATTTCCCTAATTAGCTTTAAAGTTATTTGATGTGTTTGGATGACCCATATCATAGTCAATTTTACTTTTTCAGTGTACTTTCTTCTGTTCATTCATAATTTCGTAAATTTGTTTGTCATGGATGTATTGTTTCTCTTGAAAATAATGGATTTAAGTTAAGATCATATTTACCTGATTTATTATTATTTTAATTTATTCGTAAAATTTCGATTATTATTTTTTTATTATTAATACATCAATTGGTTAATTTCTTTATTGTTGGCCAAAGTTATATACAGTGCTTTAAGAAAAAAATTGGCCTGTAAATGATTTTCTAAAAAACTACCCAAAACCCAAAGCCACATTATGAAAATTATATTAGATGGTTGAGAAATTTAAATTATTGCATATAAAAAAATTTCGAAGCATATTATTATGTAGATTTTAGGGCGATTAAAATACTTTACATAAAAATTTTTCTTTTCAAAAATAATCAAATTCCTTTAATTTTTAACTGATAAAGTTCAGAAAATATGGATACATATAATTTTATTCCATAATCCTCAGAACTTAAACTACAAATTGACACATTTTTTTGTATAATTATTATGCATGTTTTTGTGTTAGAGCAATTGTTAAAAAAATTACATGTTAAAATTTCAGAGACAAAAAAAATTTAAAAAAGAAGATATGGTCTGGCCTTACAAAAAATTGGCAATATTATTTTGTATTAAGTTTTTTATTCAATAAAGTAATTGTTTGCTTTTAAACAAATTAATTTTATTTAATTATCTTGTGTATTTGTTGAGTAAATTTGATTTTTTATCAGGCCAATTTTTTTTTTTAACACACTGTATATAATAATTACTATATCACATCCCAGACAATTATGATACAATCGATAAAAACAATTAGGTTTGCCAATTTTGCTTACTCACAAAGAATGGCTAGCATCGAGAAAGGGCCGAAGGATACAAAAAAACGAATGATGAAAAACTGGAAAAATTCGAAAATTCTAAGAAGGCAGAAAAATTGAATGAGTTGGGGAGGAAGTTGAAGAAAATAGAGTACGAAAACGAAAAGAGAAATTTGAAGGAATCTAAGAAAAGAGAGATAAGCAGAAAGAAGGTGTTCGGAAATGGAGAAATACATAGGAGAATTGTTAAGAAAACAGAAGACAAGGCGTAAGATACATTGTTTGCAACGTTGATTGGCTAGTTCATGTTTTCTTCGATTCGCTACCGCTATTTGTTACCAGACATTTCTTTAATGAGACGCCCTATTACTATAACAAATAACATATGGAATTTTTGTATGCTAAGTAAATACCAAAAAGAATAAATGTGTATTTTTCGAGATCATCACTAATTAATCAGAAACAGACCTTTTGTGTTCGCGCACGTGTCCAAAGAAACATTGTATGTTTTAAAAATGGGTCTGATTCATTTCATCGACAGTTCGTATGATTTTGGCGTAACATACGCATTGATTGTAGGAATCATGATTTCAGAAGCATCAGGAAATTTAGATAAAAAAGAAAATTTGGATAGTAATTAGTTCGCAAGCATATTAATGACTGAATTTTATGCATCTTGAAAAGGATCATCGTCAGTAAAACAAATATTTCCTGAGTTTTGATTCAAACGAAACCTCAATACTATTCATTAGCATATTGTCAATTTGTCTGATTCATACTTTTAAAAACAATAATTATCATCAATTATTATAATCACCAAAATAATTGGTGACAATATCATCACCATCACTATCATCGCATGTAAACTAACTGTCAGCGAAGTATTTGTCGACAAAATGAACTGTTGACGAAATGTGTGTCGACAAAATGATTGTCGATAAAGTGATTGTCGACGAAGTGAACGCGACCGATATAAGCAACAGTAATAGTAAAATACATGTACTAAAAAAGAATAGCATCCTACAACAAATATTTTTTTACCAAAAAATCTATTCATTACATTAAAGCTAAAGCCTATTCTTGTAAATATTTTTTTCAGGTTTTCACGCTTTTCCATTGAAAAGCTCCCACTTAGTTTTTAAGTTTGTTACGCGAATATGATCATTTGATTGTTATCACTGGTGTGCGAATAGGCATTTATTGGTGGCAGTGATCTGAACTCTATATTTATTATTATTATTGGTAGTGGTGACAACAGGACTTTCATACGGTATCAGTATCATTGGCGAAGATATGATCAATGCATATCCAAGGATTTAATAAAACTCGTGTAGTTACGAATTATCTTCTACTCTAATTGTTATAATAAAAGATGACGATAATGCTTTACCCTTTGTCTCTATTAACAATATCATCATAATCATTACCATTATACTATAAAGCATCATTTGCTGTAATGAGACGAGGGATATATTAGAAGAGTTGCAGAAAACGTAAAATTATAATTTTTTTGTCTTTACAAATCATATTCATATGTTGTTTATTTATTGTGTAAATTGTTACATATATTTTGAAAATTAAAAATAAATTAATAAAATTCATAAAGCTAACATAGGGTCTTACAATGCAAATTAGTGTTGTTGCTTATTTATTATTTATTTTTTGATAAAAAAAAATTTTATGCTAAAATACCACACCACTTGATTATTCGTCTTGTAAAAATTGTTGAAATTCTTCTAGGAAGTTTTCGCCATTATTTAAATTTGTAGTAATGTCAAATTTGGCGGATTGGTATAAGGCATTAGTCTTATTAATGTAATAATTAGTAAGAAGAGTATTGTATTCAGACAAAATAGAACATGGAAGAGAAGAAATGGAAAATGATGAGTTTGGATTATCATTTGTGTAAGAAGAATAAGAAGAAGAAGGGTACGGGTAAGGTGGTATTGAAACCACACAATCGTTATTATGAAGATTATTATGATTTTGTATTTGTTGGAGTTCTGGTTGTGAGCTTGTATTATTGTTTATGCAAGGAGAGAATGAAGAAGAATGTGGATATGGTGATGGTGAAACTGCAGAACCATTATTATCTATTTGTTTTTGTTGTGACTCTGGTTGTTGGGTGATAAAAATACAATTTTTTTGTAGTCGACTTTCATAAGTTAATCTATGTTTTTGAAGAGCTAGTTTTGCTAATACTTTAAAGTAACTTTTTACTTTATCTGATTCATTATTCCAGGCATTACCGGCTTCCTTTGAAAGAATTTTCCAATCCTTATTACTCCTAGGAGATTTATGTTTTGCAATATAATTTTTGCGGTATAAGAAAAAACAGTTTTGAGATTTTGGGATACTGATAGAATCAACATTGTTGGGATTGGGTGAAATCAGTTTAATCATTTGTACATGTAGTTTAGAAGGAGGATTGAGTATGAGGTAAGCCTCATCGTCATTTAGTTGTGCTTTATCAACATATAAGGATATTTCAGGATTCATATGTGTTCCGTAAAGTATATATTGTTTTTGTTAAATAATAAATTTTGTTATTCGTACTTGTGATATTCAAAATTGAAAATGTTTTTATTGTGAAGAACAAAATGGAAAAATTCTTCTATTCAAATCAAAAATTAATTTTTAAGAAAGAAATTTATAAAAATTCTCAATTAAAAAAGTATATTTATATGGTTTTTTTTTCGAGCTTGCGATATTTAATGATTTTATTATTATCAATAGGAAACTTTTTTTGCCGAGATTTATAACTTGCTCTATACGGAAATTATTATTAAAATATTAATTAATCGAATGAACTTTGTGACACGACGAAATCTTGAAAAAAATTTATGGAATAAAGCATTTATATATACAGTATATATATTTAATATTTAGTATAGTAATAATTTAAAACGATAATAAAAAACAAAAATTCATATAAATTTTAATATAATTGTTATTTTTCAAAATATCGATTTTTTTTTGGAAAACAAAAGATTATTTATAGGACCAACGGAAAGTCAAGACTGATTAATTCTATTTACACTCTCAATAAATGCTCAATTTTTTCAACATGTGCTTGTCGAATTGAATGGTTGTTCATTTTACAAAAATCTGCAACCACAACATATTTTGAATTATTATTAGTGAGCAGGGATTCGATTTTTTTTTTGCGATTGCACATTACTATTATTTGATTTATTTTCTCCCAAAGTTTTGTTGCGTAGCTGGTCATAAAAACAAAAACATTAAATAATGTTTGGATATGGGATGCACAATAAATGATTATTTGTTTGTCAAATCCCCTTTATCTTTTAATCATATCAATATATATGCAAAATAATAAAATATCGAATTTTCTTTTTTAAATTTATTATTTGTAATCGATTTGTTATTGTTGCAATTAATAATTGCAATATGTCGTTGAGTCTTCAGAAATCATCATTATGAACAAATTTAGAACTTATTTAAAAATGTCTGATTAAATGCTCAGTGATTAACGTGGAACAAAAAACAACATTAACATTTTTATAATGAAAAAAGTTTTAAGCTCAATGTAAATTTCAAAAATTCGGTACGGTGTTAAAGTCTGACTTTTCAGTACGCACTTGTTAATTGGTCATTTATTTATTTATTTTTTCTTCGTTGATATTATTTGTTATTATTTTTTCATTTTAAATGAACCAAAACAAAAATATTGAAAAGATGATTCTGGACCTTGATCACAAAAAAAAAACAAAGCAAAAATACAAAAACTTTAATTTAAATAAGAAATAAGAAATATCAATGCGCATATTAGTGGAAGCTAATAATGTTCAAACTAAATTAGATCGTGTATAAAATACTTTATCTTAAATCATTCATAATTGTGTATATCTTCGGAAAGACAGACTTTAAATTTGTCTAATTTGATAATTAATATGCTATGCATGCTTAAACACTTTAGAGAAATTGATGTAACGTAAATAACGTGAGCAAATCATGCGATGAGATAAAAGTAAGTATATTTTTATTGCCATTTATTTCATTTTTACTGGTTGTTATATTTACAATAAAGTAAAGTAAATTTCACAATCACTGGTTTTCTGTCAACCAGAACAGTTGGTAATAATATTACAAATATTGCTTTATTATTATAGCAAGCTTTATTACCGTCTATTATTTTATCCCTGTAAAAAAAATATATGTTATTTGAATTTTAATTCCAGAAAATTTCCACAAATTTGCAACAGTGGCAAAGCTTGACTTTTCTCTTGTAATCTTTCTATGATTTTTCCATATATTCTAGAGAAACGTGTAATTTTAAATCATGGATCTGGGTTTTTACAGGGGATTCAGTTTCAGTAATCGGCTATTCAGTGACTGATGATAATGATAAGTGAAAAAATACGGTGATAATAATAATAATTGGAATGATAAAGATGAAGTTAAAATTTTAAGTTTAACATTTTAGTACATTGATGCCAAGAGATGTAATACATAATATATAATGCATTGCGATTACCACATTAAGTTAATAAACTATAAGTAAATGTTCCTAATTTGTCGAATATTTTATTTTCACTATTTATTTGATCGTGCCGATTTTGTGCAATGTAATAAGGATTCGTAATAATTATAATAATGATGATATTCAAATGAATGATATGGTGATTAATTACTGTATTGGGTCAAAATAATATCAATGTGAATGCGTGAATATAGAAAGTAAAGAGGTGGTGGAAATTTGTGAATTTATGTAGATGCAGGAAATAAATGTGGACGTTGAATTAAAAGAAAAAATGTATGAATAGACAAATTTTTTTCATTGTCTTTGGAAAATTGAAAAGAACCAAATTCACAATAATAAATAATAAATATTAATTCAGTTATGTAGAATGTATATAGAATGTAGAATGTAGAATATATTTATCAATGCTCAGTGAGTGTTATTCATTGGGTGCACTTTCTACATATAAAATTTCAAAAATTCAGTACCTTACAATATATATATTGCGCCATACTAAAAAGTCTGGTATTTGAATACGTACTTTTCCCTTGCCATTTGTTTTTTCATTTAAAATGAAACTTTAAATCATTGACGAAATTAAATTTTCTTAATTTTCTTAAAATAGTAAAAAAAAATGGTTCGATTAATATTTATTACACCAAAAAAATGAATTTTAATTCGTGATTTGAATATTAATTTTTGATTAAATCATGTGATACATATTTATGTTAAAAAATAAATTTTATTTAAATAATAATATGGAATGCTAATAACAATAAAAATAAAAATATGTTGGTAAAAATCAAAAAAAAAACAATTCATTCATTTAAAACGTTGGCATTATAATAAACTTCCGTTCTTGTTTGCACTTGTTCTTGAGAATTTTGTAAGAAATTTCACTTTTTAATCTTGACATTTCTAATTACTTGAAAATCAATATCTAAATTTTTTGCTGTACATATTTAAGTGCTATTTACAGAGCTTTTATGGCTTCTATATTAGTGATCATTGGCTCAGGTTCATTTGTTTCATCATTGTCATCGTCAACTTCATTTTGTCCTTTTACAATATTTACGACTTCTTGTGTTGTCATTTCTTCTTGAACAAGGAGATTTTGGTCAATTGTAACATATTCATTGGCATCTAGACGATCTTGAAAGGGAAGTTGAGTGATCAAATTGTTTATTTCATTTACTTATAACATTCCGTTTATCTTACATTATTATATGAAAAATCCGTTAAATCCGTTAAACCGAGATAAACATAAAACAATTATATAAAAATTTGGTTTTGAGAATTTATCTGTTAAACCCCCAAATCCGCTATATCGATACTCATTCACTGTGTAGTAAATTGTGGTGGATCGTCAGATTGTTTTTACCAGCACACATTATAAATATTACACAGGATATTAAATAACATAATGCAAAATTTCAAAGACTGTTTTGATATATTTTTTATTATTGTTTTCTTTACAAAATTTTGACTTTGCTACTTGGAAGCCTTGGATTTCAGAAAAATGTGGCGCAGTATCTAATTCTATCACGAATCACAAATTAACTTAAATAATATTAATTAATATTCACATTACATGACACAGTATGTCTTACCAAATTTGGTAAAATTTGATTTTCGGGAAGGTCTTTTGAACGAAAATATATTAAAATCTATTTATATTGGTAATATACTATTTCCTAATTTATTATTCTATTGTTCTATTCGCTTTTATACATCCATCATCTATAACAATAATGACAAAGTAATTGATTTATACTGTTAAAATATTAACCATATACAAATAGAAAGTGAGAAAAAAGAGATTTTTTATCACAATTTTGATTTCGTTGTTAATTTTAAATTAGGATCATTATTGTGAAATACTAAACGATCGATCAATGAGCAGGTCCTCAATTTGCTTAATTAATCATTGATGATTAATTGCATAAAAAAATTTTTTTACATTTCACTACCAAAAATCAAAAAATTATTTAAACAAACACGCAATCAAATATTAACCCAGAGTTGATATTATATTTGTATTTCTCGTCATTAAATGTTGGTTCTCAAAAATCACGCTTCATGCCTAAAATTTATGAAGAGGAAGTGATCAATATATTTCTAGTATTAGTATGTTGAAATTTCCTTCAGCGTAACGGGATTTCTAAATGTCGATATAATAATAATAATTTTACGGTAGTCATCATATTAAAAATAAGCTCGTCATATGATGAGTCCAGTTTCAAACTTCTATTTCATATTCTGCTCCCTGATCAAACCCGATTAAACGTTTTCAAATGACAGTATATGAACAGGTCTTTATAATAAAAGATATTTATAATATACTGTATGTATATATTTTTTTGATAACGTGTATGGAATTTAAAGAGTCAGTAAACTTAACAGCATATAAATGAACAATGAACCTGATAATGTTACAGATAAGTTGTATTAAAATATTTTTACGAAAAAATTTAAGGATTGAACTTGATTGTTAACTTTTTTTGATATATTATAGAACTATTTAGTGGTAGATGCAAACATGTCATTTTTACTATTCACTTATTAATAATACTCGTTTTTATTTAACAGATATGTAATTAATTTAATTATTCGGATACCATATATTGTTTGCTTGTTTATATAATATAATACGTGGATGGATGTATTGCTTAGAGGTTGGAATTGACTAAAATAGTCGACGAAACTTTTTTTTGAACAATTAATAGTCGACTATTTTAGTCGATTAAATAGTCAACTATTTTAATCGATTATTTAGTCGACTACTAATACTATGCTAATAATATTATTGTCTGACCAATTACGATTTTTGTGTTTTATCATTCAAAATGGAAAATTTTTATGTGGAAGAGTATCGATATGATGATGACGACAATAGTACCAAGAATTTCAGGGATCAAAATTTAGTTATTTGTAATGTGATTATAATTAACAGTTTTATAATGTCTGTGTGTTGTTGATGATAATTTTACATGTGAATGAATGAACACTTCCAATACAAGGTCCAACGATTTAAACGGTGGTTCCAGAAGACCTTTAAAAAAAACGAATCGTAACACAATGGTTTTGTGTGGAAGTATTTTGAAAAAGTGAAAGATTCAAATGGAAATTAATTCGTAATTTTCAAGTTAAAAAAAAAAACGAAATATTTTTATTATTTGTTATTATTATTATTATAAAAAAAAAATTTAGTCGACTGAAATAATCGACTAAATAATCAACTAGAATAATCAACTAATAGTCGACTAAATAAATTTTTGACCAACTAGTAGTCGATTAAGGATTTTTTGGACAATTCCAACCTCTAGTATTTATTACCATCAATTCATCAAAATAGAAGATTTCTTTCAAAGATTTAATTTTAAAGATAATTGCCTCAAATGTAAGTGGCGTATTAAAAGCAGTAGCATGCGAGTGAGAACGAATAGTAATGGAAATAATATAAATGATTTTCTCCAATAAACTCTATTAAATTTGTCGATCATGATATCCAATACTTTTGCATAAATTAATTAATTAATTAATTAATTAAATTTATGGTTGGTGGTTTAAGAGGCAAGGCTAGGGATATAACATTTACAGATTTATAAAATAACAATGATCAACATAGCATATATTAATTGTTCCACCAAATGCTGGAATACCAAAGCAAATCAGGTGTGCTTAAATGTATTATGGTCAGATGGATGACACTATAAAGGATCCTACTATGTAGTGATGTGCTTTAAAAATGTGATGCCAGTACTTTCTGAACTTGCTGCTAAACTTATATCAATTCCTGCTTTGTTAGCAGCACCAGGAAGAAATTGGAGTCATTTGGCTTTGTTCATAGACTAACCGATGACAGAGTTTAAATTAGTTTATACTGTATATATCCAAATTTTTGTTAGAATGACAAGCCACAAATCATAATACAATTTGGGAGATGTAAATATTTTGGTTGATTGAGGAAATGAAAATGAAATGATGAAAGCGATGAATATTTTGGGTTTTTTTGAATTCTTAGATCTTTCCATTTTTTTTTACATTGTGCTATATATGACTGTTATATAGAATTGTTATATTGTTATAAAAAAATCTATAACATATTATATTCCATTACTAGGCAAGGCCAATGTGATTGATTCATACCCTTTTTGATAATTTATTAGTTAGAAACCCCTTTAAATTTACTATATTGCTTGTAGAGACGCTTCAAGTAGTATGGTTGTATATATTTCTTTATTTTTATTTCTTTTCTTTTGGATACTGACAATTAACAAAATAGTGGTTGTTAAGAGGATAACGGTTAGTGGCTGGAAACCTAACTAGCAAAGGGAAACTAAATAAAGAGCTCGGTTTACACGCTAGCATTTTGGTGACGATGACAGGACAATGAATTTTATTGAAAGAGCTATTGTCAGGCTATATATATATTATACGAATTAAAGATACCGGAAGAAATGCACTTTACCGCAAAAAGCATATTGACAAAAAGGAAAAGTGAAAAAAGATTCACGAAAAGAAGAAAGTGAATAAGGGAAGATAAAATTTTGTAATAATCGCCAGAAAAATTTTATTTATACATGGTGATTTTTAAGGTAAAATTTAACAAATCCAAAATTCTATCCATATTAAATTTTACTCTTTTATCTGAAGATTATTATTATTGTTATCATATTCATTTATGAGTTAATATTTTTAATCATCTCTATTTTCTGTTAGTAAACAACTACCAACCTCATAATAATAATCACCTTTTGTCCTGAAGAAAGTGAAATGCGCATCACATCCAATACAGTAATTACTAAACGAGCTGCGAACATTGAGGTTTCTCCACGTTGAAACTTTTTGGGACAGCACAAACATTTAACAGAAAAATGACCTTTGTAAAACGTAGATGCTGATCTTTCTAGTAAAAGAAGAAGGTAAATTGCCTTCAACACTTATGTTAGTATATACAAATTATCGTTTGAAATTTCAATGAGTATAGATTTCTTTTTCATCACATTACCATTTCGTCACATTCATCAAATGTGACGAAATTAATATTAACGAAATAATTTCCCACCCACGAAAACACTTTGTCAGATATCACTAATTGAAGTTAAGAAACATAATATTTTAAATTGAAAGAAAAAGGATACATAGTAGGAGAAATATCACCTATAATGATAAGGACAGAAAGAAAATTGACACCACCATCATCATCGAAAGAAAACATATATTATTATATAACTAGCCACACGCGGCTGAAGGATACTAGAAATAAGTTTCAGAGTTAAAAAACAAATAATGTAAAACTGTACTCTTGGGTCAACTAACGATAGTAGGAAAGGATATATGACATGAGTTTAAGGAATAAACTATACCCTCAGGATCAAGAAATCATCCTATGAAATTTTTAATTATAAAAAAAAATTAAAAAAATTAATTTTTAAGTGAAAGTAAAGAAAGGAATGAATACAAAAAGGATAGTAAATCCTTGATGAAATAAGAAGAAAGTCAAAACAGTGATAGATATAGGATCAAAGCTTTTGCATAATTTCAAACAAAATCTAGAAAAATTGGAAAAGAGACCATTATAGATTATATATACCGTATATACATAATTAATTATAAAACGTAGCCATATTGGCTCTTTCTATAGCTCTTGTTACTAGCGTGTTGTTTGTAGGTCTTACTAGATACTTATCTTACTGTTGGAATTATGGCATGCTTCGTAAATCTACGGCTGTTGGGAATCAAATTCCTTGCATTACTGCTAATTTATTTTTAAATTTCCCTAATTGTCGATAATGTCATGCCAAATTAATGACACACAATTTTGAAAATTGAAATGAATGAGCGAAATCTAAAATGGTACTATATTTTAGTGCTATAAAATAATAACTTATTCTATGTTGTGAAACAAATGTCAAAGAACATATTCATACAAATTTTTTTTTAAGAACATCGAAAAAAAGGAGTTATTCTTGGAGATGTATAGAGATTGGTACCGTCTAAAAATTCTTTAACCGATTAAAATAAGGTTAAAATTATAGATGGGCGTATAAATTGTTCTTGGGGTTGTAAAATCAAAATAGTTTTTTTTTTACGAGGTAAAGTCACATAATTTTATTTATTGAAAGACAATGAAGATACATGGGTTACACAAAAAAGAAAATGACAGCCCCTAGTAAACTGATAAGGTCACCATGAAACCAACCTTTCACCGTTACCTGCTAAATCAGGCCCTGTAAAGGTATTAAGATTTAACCCCCGATATTCAAACATAGATATGTCTAAAGTCAAAATAGTATTTAGACAAAAAACGTCTAAAAGTCTAAATTAATATAAATAGTAATGATTTGCAACTAAAAGTCACGTGGATATACACAAAACCCAATTTCGACAATCGTGGTCTAGTTGTCTAAATGTCTAAATAATTTAGTTGACACTTAAAATGCATATAGATCACTCTTAATCACAATTGTCATAAATGAAAAGGATCGATATGAATTTTATTAGCTGAATCGATTTTTAATTTGTAAAAAGTTAAAATTAGTGTTGGTCGCCAAAACTATTTCGAAGGTCAGTGGATGAAATGAAATCACATTCATATTATCGGCTAATGCAAGAGAATGGAGAGTAAAAGTAAAACTGATCTACTACCTATTGAAATCTTTGTAATTATAATTTATTATCATCCATCATAGTTATCATGTATTTGCTTTAGTGTTACTAAATCTATTATTATTATTATAGTTTATTGAAAGATCATATAACGGTTGATATATAATGATCAGGCATAAGAAATTTTCATTATTTAAAAGAAATCTTATTAAATCATCAAATAACAATCATTTTTTATTAATCTTCGCTTAAATAGAGTATTTTTAAAAAGATTTTTTTTTATATACTTAATCAGTTAGGTTATTTTGACTGATTCTAACCTCTACGGTTAACCAGTTAGGTTTTTTTGACTGTTTCTAACCTCTACGGTTAACTAGTTAAGGGTAGACACTGTGTTATAACGGATGTTTAATTTATATCAAATACTGATACTAATAATAATGGTCGCGTAACGATTCTTTCTGATCATTTACCATAGATCCATTTTTTTGGAAAAGATAATTTTAATTAATGCAATGTTATATACATACCCCTTAATAATTTATTATTAATAATAGTATTATTACGTAATATCAACTAGAATATTTTGATCTTGAATTTCTACCACTGGCAAAAAAAATAAATAAACAATAAACGTTTGTTATGATGTACAGTTTTAACAAAAGTTTGACTAAGGCTGTGCATCTTTACAAAAATTTACTGCAAGTTAAGTTTGATTTTTTACCGGTTAAAACGGTTAAACGGTTAAACGGTTAAACGGTTAAACGGTTAAACGGTTAAACGGTTAAACGATTAAACGGCTAACGGTGCCAATCTCTAATTTTTCATATTGTTACGTTCGTGTAACTTGTTAAAGACGAGTGTAAAATTATTTTTTATTTGAAGTTCCTATTCGAATAAGAATTATTCAAATTATTCCAACTGTTCATAATTAATTTTAGTATTCAATCACATCAAATGATTGAACTTTTTTATTCAAAATAAACGATTTGAAACTCTGAAACTGTTTTTTATGCCCAAAACCATTTTAAAACTTCGAAATCAATTCAAAACTCCAAGGCTTTAAAAAAAGCAAAATGATGCCATAAGTGCTTCTTCATGTGAGAAAAGGTATCTTTTTCAAGAATATTCTTAATAGCAAAAGGATAGACTAGTGATGTTAGCCGGCTAAGGGTTGTTTGGCATAGCCGGCTAACATCGCTAGGATCGACGTTTCACTCATTCATAGACGGATTAAATTATTACACGCATTTTGACATGTATTTTATTACATAAGCATAACTGTAATTCTTGCGTAACAAATATGAAACGTTTTTTATCTAAAATTAAAATTAAAATTTCTTAAAAAAGTAGAATGTAAGGTGAATACCGTACTAAATTCTATAATTATATGAACTTCAAATTTTTGGTATGTAGAAAGTACACTCAATGAACATTATGTACCATTAGTATAATCTGACTTGAATCTTCATCTATATCATTCCAATTCTTATTACCATTGTCATCTTCTCATTTATATCAATCATTAAACAACAGATTACTGAAATTGAATAAAATAATAAACGGCAGTAAAAAACTTGTTATAAAGCAATATTTGTAATATTGCTACGGCATTGTGTTAATTTTCAATACTACAATGCCACATAATGACAATAATGACAAAATAAAATGGCAAATGAAAATATACAATACTGCCAAAAATTGAAAATCCATTCCACGTCATTTTATGTTACATCAATTTCTCAGTAGGCAATTTGCGCATATTAATATTAAATTTAAATTGACCCTTCGCCAATATCTCAAAAAAGGTTTTATTACAATACTGAGCATTATTAACGATAATGATAATGCTGTTATTATGCATATGCGTTATTTTTTTAGAGAGTTTGAAACGTGCATAACAATAATCAAATTAGTTAGATTTAAAGTTTGCCTTACCGAACATATGATAATAATAAAAGTATTCATAGTATTAATAATATTATTACATAAGGATTCCTTTGTTCAAAAATGATCTAATTTAGATCGAAGATGATTAGCGCGTATCCCCAATTTCTCATCTGTTTTTTAAACTTAAAATTATGATTTCGTGATCAAGTCCAATCCAAAACATCTTTTTCGGTTGTTTTTGTTTTTTTTTCATTTTAATGAAAAAATAAATTCGAGGATGCATATTAAAAAATGACCAATCATTGTATTGAATTTTTTGAAATTTTACATTGTATCTAATTTTTTTCATTTTTTGTTGGACTGACATAGTGTACTAATGAATAACTAACACTCGCTGAACGTTCAATCAGAGGTTAATTTTTTTATCAAAGTTCTGACTCTATACCAATTAATTTATAACAATGTCCACTGTTTTTTCATTTGGCACTTTTCTTTTCTTTCTATATTTAACATTTTCCCGTAACCGATCATTGTATTATTTCACCAATCATATGGATGACAATATTATTAAAGATTTATTATTTGTATATTAACAATCATTTTTGGTTTTATCCCACCCAGTTTTCACAATAACCATTTTTTTTTCTTTCTCATTTTAATAAAATAATTTCCTTTTCCAATAATTAATTATTTTTTAAAAAATAATTATCCTAAATATCGCAAGTTTTAAATATTCGTGTAATTAAATAATAAAAAAATATATCATTTAAAATAATACAACACACATGGACCCTGAGTTATTATTATATATTAATAAAGCACAACTTGGCGATGATGAGACTCACCTCATATTCAATCCTCCTTGTAAAGTCTATTCACAAATCACTGAATTTATTTCACCTAATCCCAATAATGTTGATACTATAGTTATCCCAAAACCACAAAACTGTTTTTTCTTATACCGTAAAAATTATAATGCAAAACATAAATCTCCTAGAAATAAAAAGGATTGGAAAATACTTTCAAAGGAAGCTGGTAACGCCTGGCATAATGAATCGAACGAAGTAAAAAGTTACTTTAAAGTATTAGCAAAACTAGCTCTTGAAAAACATAAATCAACTTATGAAAAGATACTACTAAAAAATTTTATTTTTATTTCTCAACAACCAAAGCCACAACAAAACCAAATAGATAATAATGTTTCTGCAGTTCTGCCATCATCATATCTAAATCCTTCTTCTTTCTCTTCTACTTATTATTGCACAAACGATAATACAAGCTCACAACTAAAACTACAACAAAAACAAAATGATAATTTAAATAATAACAATCGTGCACCTTCATCATCATCACCTCATACAGATTCTGTTTTTTCTTGCACAAGTGATAACACAAGCTTACCTCATTTTATGACTCAACAATTAGAGCTGCAACAAAAACAGAGAGAGAATTTTCATAAGAATAATAATAACGATTATACAGTTTCATCATCATCTCACCCATATTCTGCCTTTTCTTACAAAGATGATAGTGTAATCTCGCTTCATTTCAGGACTCAACAACCAGAAATACAGCAAAAACAAAAAGATAATATTTATAAGGAAAATAATAACGAACATGCAGTTTCATCATCGCTTTATCCACATTCTATCTCATTTGATTTTGATACTAATGCTGACTGGAATACAATTATTAACTACTTTCGACCTTAATGTTGATTGGAATTCATTCATTGACTTTATTCTCATGAAAATATGAAGATATGAACCAATGCAAAATAACAACAATAAACAAACGAATTGATAAATAAATATAATAGCTTGTTGTAATGACAATCTTGTTATAATGACATTTTTAAAGAGTAAGTTTTATATTATCTCAATTCAAGTTTGGTTGTAAAGATAAAAAAATTAATTTTACCTTTTTTTTGCAACCCTTCTAATATTTTCTTCGTCTTTATTGCCTTTATTGAGCCAGTCAGCAGTCGCGAAATACACATCTGATTTGGTTAGCATAATTTTTAAATACAATATTTCCATTCAATAAATTAAAGATTTGCTTATTTAGCAGTTCTAACTTAATATAAAGTTACGCATGCTTTTTAATCATCCAACGGTCATAGTAATTCTAGATGAACACATGCTACTTGTATGCTTTTTTGTACAAGATAGCCTCTTTCGTCTTAATATAACAGCACAATGCTAAATTTAAAAATATATGAAATTTTTGAGCTACATTTCATCTTTCAGGTTCGCTTTAATGCTGTAATAGTTTAGGATGATCAACATAAACATAGTTAGATGTTAAAAGAAAATGACTATTTATTTATTTAATTTGACTCCATCTATCAGGCGAAACCAGTTAATTAATGTCATATATTGATTGGTTATATGTGATTTTTTTTTTAATGAATATAGTAAACGTATTCTGTTTTCAAAAATATAGGTACCAAATTTGCATGAAAGGTAGTATATTTTAGAGCCATGAAAATATTTAATATATCTAGAATTATAAATGGCGTAATACAGAAAATTTCTTTCTATTACAATTGGACTTCCAAAGAAATAAAGATTCTCTCTCCATAGCACTGTTCTAGAAAATATCTCCTGATTAAAAACCTCTAATAATTTTATAAATGTAACGATTTTCCAGAAGCTTTAGTGATTGAAAGTTCGTAATACAATCAAACCTCGCCACGACGGATTCATTATCATGGTTCCAGCCAAAAAAATCCGTTATGATAGGAAATCCGCTGTGGCAAAATAGTGATGATCGGCAATAAATTTAATACATGCGGGAAATTAAATTATTTTGTGAAACAAGATGTAATATTTGATTGCATTAGTTTCATTAATATTTTCACTAATTTTTGAATGATTTAAATTCTTTATATATAACCTAATTGACTTTATTATGAATCTTTGGAAAAATGACTTTATTTTATTGTTTTAAATATTGATAAATAATCTATCAATTAATTTATTTTAGAAAATTGTAAAAATTTGTTACTTGCACACAATTGATAAATAATCTATCATTTGTTGGTCATCGATTTATTTTAGTAACTTGGAAAATTTTGATACTCGCAAACATTTGGACAAATAATCTATTAATTGTTTGTATTGGTTTATTTTAGAAACTTGGAAAGGTTGTTACTCGCAAACATTTGGTCAAATTGTTTGTATTGGTTTATTTTAGAAAATTCATCACTCGTAAGTCTTTGGGTAAAATTGTTTGGTTTATCGCTTTATTT
Source organism: Entrophospora candida (assembly GCA_910592215.1). NCBI lineage: Eukaryota > Fungi > Glomeromycota > Glomeromycetes > Entrophosporales > Entrophosporaceae > Entrophospora > Entrophospora candida. The sequence continues at coordinate 37,047 of CAJVPN010000174.1, forward strand.
TAATACTGACCTTTGTTTGATTAAAAATAATCTATTTGATTGTTTGTTTTATTATTTTATTTTAGAAACTTGGAAATTTTTATTTATTTATCAATTTAGATAATTTATATATCACGTGAATTCGCTGTAGCCATATTAATATAGAAAGACTCCCGTTGGCGTTGTGGAACAAACATTTTTAATTAATAAAAAAAGGGCCAAGATTTAAATCTGTTGTAACAAGAAATCCGTTGTGGCGAGGTCTGCTGTGACAAAGGTTTGACTGCACTAGTAAATAAAACATATTGTTTTCAATCCTACTTCTCCTCTGTCTTCAAAGATATTGGTACCAAATTTGCTTGCAAGATAATATACATTGTATTTTAGAGCCATGGAAAGATTTAATGGATGTAAAAATATCAGTGGTGTAAAAAAACTCATTTAAAACACAGAAAATTTCTTTATTTATCATCTCTAGAAGTATTAGCTTAGAATGGTGGAAGTTTGATTTTATTGGACATAAAATGTTGAGTGCGACATTCTATGAAAATCATAAATATATTGATTGGTTACCTATATATTAATGTGATTTTTTTTTTGCATATTACACAGAATTTCCGAAATTATGTAAAGAACATAGTAAACATATTATTTTCAAACCACCGTTTTCAAAGATATGGATACCAAATTTCCATAAAAAGATAGTATATACATTATATGGAAAGATTTAATGGATGTAAAAATACCAGTGATGTAAAAAAACTCATTTGAAATACAGAAAATTTCTTTCTTTATCGTAATACTTCTATCTATTGCAACTTCCGAAAAAATTGTATGAAATAAAAATTCTCTCTTCATAGTGCTGTTCTAGAAATGTCACCTAATTAAAAACCTCTAATAATTTTATAAATGTAACCATTTTCCGGAAGCCTTAGTGATTGAAAGTTCGTAATACTAATAAAACGCCAATAAAACGTGTTGTTTTCAAACCACTACTCCTCCACCATTTTCAAAGTAATAGATACCAAATTTCCATAAAAGATATTATATACATTATATTTTAGAGCCATGGAAAGCTTTAATGGATGTAAAAATATCAATGGTGTAAAAAAACTCATTCGAATTACTCAAATTATTTGATTTATTCAAATTATTATTTTATGAATAAACCTTATTCAAGATTATGATATCACTTTAGTATAAAGATTTAACCAATAACTTAATTACAATATAAAAGAGCTATTGGTTTGTTAAATTAAACCAATATTTAACTAAAAATGTGTCTGATTCATTTCGTCGACACCCATGTCGTCGAAAGTTTGTTTGATCGAAAGTTCATTTCGTCGAAAATTATTTCATCACAAAAAAAAAACTTCATTAAACAAATTTCTCCTCACACTTCCCACACACCCCGTTTTCCTCACCTAATTTCTTAACTAACTTCCCACACCCCTCACATCTAACTCGTTCGGTCTCTGGCTCGAGGATGAAATAATTTTCAACAAAACGAACTTTTCGACGAAATGGGTGTCGACGAAATAATTTTCGACGACCGTAAATAATAATAATAATAGCCTATATTTTCTTTCTTCTGCAATTGTCACTGTTATGTAGTAATTATAAATATTATATTACACAATTAGAAGGAAAAAAAATATTAAATCACAAAGAGAATTTTTTTTCTAAGGCAGTGTTGTAATTATTGGAACAACATTTTGCGACCATACTTATCATTTATTATTTAAGGGTAGAGTTCGGTTACACATAATAACATATGGCAAAAATTTAAATTTGGCGTAAAAAAAATGGTTTGTACATATAAAAGTTCATGTGACTTCACCTAACACGTACAAAAATTTTCCAACATATTTTTGAGGACGCGAGCTATCAAAACAATATAATTTTAGACCCAGTTTAATTAATAAGTTAAGTAAAATAAATAGTTTGAGATTCGAGAT
>CAJVPN010000175.1:0-38946 GCA_910592215.1 Entrophospora candida
ATGATTTATTTCCTTTATTATATGATAATTATTTAGATAGTTATCCAAATATCTTAAAACTTATGGAAATAGTGTACCCAATTCCATTTTCTAGTGTAAATTGTGAAAGAGGTTTTAGCAAACAGAATATTATCAAAACAGATTTACATAATGCACAATTTTATATTTTGAAGTACTGAACTTGATTCTTCATCTTCAATATGCAACAATGAATTTTCAAGTCTTTCAATTTTATCAAGTTTATCATCAGCCTTATCTGTAGAAAAATCAGGTAATAAAAAAAGAAAAATAAGTAATTATTTTGCTCATTCTGTTCCTCTTTCTAAACAAGATAAAGAACATTGAGAGAAGCTTGTATTGAATTCTACCATAGATAATGATTGGTCATTCAGATGGGTTGACAAAAAATCAAGTCAAATATTATTTAATTTTGCAAATCCAGGATTGAGATTACCAAGCTGTAAAATATTAGCTGGTCATATTTTAACTAGTAATTCGAAACAGTTTAATTGATACTGCGTAGAAGGATTTTTTTGGTGTTACAATAGGCTTTGATGGGTGGAAAAACATTAATAAGCAGGAAATTTTAGGTTCAGTTTTAATTATTTCACATGGATAAATTTTAATTTGGGAAGCATAAAAGAATTATCATTAAATTTTTTGGACAACTAAACACCAAAAATAATGCTATGATTAAGCATCACAAAATCAAGCAGCAAGGTATTTTTTTTAAAATAAATTTTTATTCAATTATTTGTAAGTTTAACTTATATATTTTGTAGAAAATGGCTGGCACCAGAATGACATGATGTTTTTTTTGGTCCTTGTTTTGTATATCAAACCAATTTAATTGTTGGAGAGATTTTAAAGAATCATCTAGTTTAGTTGTTTCATCTGAAAAGGCAATTCAAATCATTTTTTCCTTAAACAGATCAGTTTACTTTATGGCAGAGTTACATGATGAACAAAAGTTTAAACATAACAAATATTTTGCACTTCTTCTTCCATGTGCTATTTGCTGGAATTCTCATTACCACTGCTACTCCAGTTTGTTGAGAGTTAAGTTTGCTTTAAAGGTATTTAAAAAATATCATTAAAGGTTTTTTATTCAATAAGAATTAATTCTTATATTTGTTTAGTTGCTTGTTTCAAAATATGCTCCTAGTGAATTTGAAGCAGATGATAATTATACAGGGAATGATGAGAATGATAGAGAATTGCCACTTGAAACCTGTAGAATAATTGCTAATAAAGATTGGTGGAGGGATATTAAAAAATTAGAAAAGCTTTTGTGGTACACTCAACAAATTACAAACAGACAGATAATGCTGGTCTTCATGATGTACTACATTGTTTGCCTATTTTTACAAGACGTGGAAAGAATATCCTGACCAAAATTTAAGTGCAAGAATTATTATTTCATCTAGAAAAACGTTGGCAAATATGGGAGCAACCATTATTATTATTATCCTTTATTCTTCATCCTGAATATCATGACAAAATTTTCCTTCAAGATAATATATCTATTTCTATTGCAAACTCAGTGAATGGGTGATATGTTATTTTTGTGTATGTATGGTTTCAAAAAGCTTCTGATACTTTGCTAGGTGAATTATAAAATTATCAGACAAAATTTTCCTTTTCACAATATTTCATTAAAATAATTTAATGATGGTGTATTTGGCTTTTGGGGACTTTTCTATCAAAGTATTTGCAATATGCATAATACTGCTGCTCTTTTCTGCAATGGATTTTTTCCACACAATCTTTTGGATATATGTGAATTTATATTTTTTTTATATATTTTTTGACTATAATTATTAAATCATCTAATTTTTTTATTATAGTCTGAAAAGGTCTTTGCTATGAGTCAAATGAAAGGAGAATTTCAGAGATTAGAATGATTAGAAAATATTCAAGATTCAAACAAAAAATTTAAAACCACAAGTATTGCAATTCCAATTATTCAAGAACAAACAGATGAATTGTTTATGGTTTCTGATGATGATGATAGAAATGATGATTTTTTTAATAATGATTTGAATACTCTGAACATGATATTGAATCATCTCATGAGTGGAGAAATTTAATCAATGAATGGGATTGAAATGGTGGTGGAAGAAGAAGAGGAGAAGGAGGAGGAAACAGAGGATGATAATTGTATTATGATCTCAGTGATAGAAGATTCTTTTATTAGATCTGGTTTGCTTTTTAAGGCATCTGCTAGTACTTACAATCCATGGCATTAAGTTGAACCATTAGGAGTACATCTTGTTATGGTTTGGAAAGAGCTTGAAAGGCTTTACATAATCTGGCAAATTTCCTTTGGAGCCTTAGTTGAGCAACTACATTTACAACTTACTCCTAAAAATTCAACTGTTTTTTATAACCATCATGATTATTACTCTTCATATATATGTATATAATCTATATAAGTTTAATCATTGTAACTTTTTTGATAGGTTTATAACAGCCTATGTAAGAAATTAAAATATCATCACAATAGAAAATGTTCAATTAGCTTTGTAGTTAGTTATAAATATTAACCTAAATATATTTTTTTATAATCACGTCAATTTGTTTATTAAAATTGTTGTAATTATAATTTCTTGTTAACTATCTACTAAAGTATCTCACTTGAACCAAGGTTCTTGACTTTTTTTTTAAAGAAGCTAAACCATCAAGGGAAATCCAAATGTATATTTACCAATGATGTTACTAAGGTTGCTTCCCAAACCTCTTAGTGACTGTTGAAACTCTGTCGAAACTCTAATGAACAATTAGTATATACCTTGTCAAAACTCTGACGATTGACAAAACCCCCAAATGCGAAATTCTGCAGAAACTCTAATTAACAATTAATGTGTAACCTATCGAAACTCTGTCAATTGATTTCTGGGGGAGTTTCGCCCACAACCTTAAATATTACACAACTTGTAAAAAGTACTTTCGAATACCCCATCATCATTCTTAGGTTCTCATTACAATAAAATTTATAATTATGGTAATTTATACATGTGACTTTATTAATAAAATAAATATGAATAAAATATAACAAATAAGAAATAAAATAGTGTGAAATTATGAAGTTACAGACAAAAAATTATCAATCCTCACATCATGTTCTAAATCAATATCCATTCCTTCTTTTTTAATCTTGATTTCAACCTTATGAGCTATAAGAATATGCTCGAGTTTGATCGTCTGTCCAAATTTTTCCATATCTTCGGGAATATCCAATACAAAAGTATACTGACATTCATTATAATTATCCCATGTAATTTTGTCTCCAATAACTTGTTTTTTTAATACATACTCATTCTCATGCTTTGAACTGCCTTGGGCACTAAAGCTAGAATATTTTTTTAGTCCAACGAACATTTCTTTGATCTTTAATTTAGGATTATATAATTTCAATTTTACATAAACAATTATTGGATTACTAGGTCCAAAATTTATATCATCCATATGAATGTTATAACCTATACCATTTGATGTGATGGCTTTTTCGGTATCATATTCTACCCAATGTACAGGAACTGGTGGCGGGAGTAAACAATATTTTAAGATGTTACAATCACATTTAATATTTTTCCTTGACCCTTGAAATTTCCAAAAATTCCTTTTTCGAGATATTTCTGCAGTAAGTTTATAATTAACATTACCGATTCCTAACCTTAAAGTTGAAGCAATATTTTCTGGTAATTTAATTTTGAATGGTAAATCCATGTTTGATATTTCTTGATAAGATTTATCCGAGTTGTCCAATAAACATGTAGATAAACAACATAAAATATTGGTAGCTGAATATGTTTCAGTGTGGCACCCATCGCTAATACTCCTTGTTCTTGTTTCAGTCCAATATACATGCTCGGTGCCAATAAATTTTAAAATAATTTGATTGACAAACAATTTATTAAAATGAAGACGGAGTGTACCAGTCAAGTAAGAATCTTCTATTCCTAAACGTCCAAATTGGAATGAAGATTGACCCTTAGGATATGAAAAATTTACTTTGGTACTATATTTTCCATAGCTTTGTTGTGATGGTTCATTCATATTGAGTAAGCTGTTAAATATCAGATATTATAATAATATTAAAATTGTCAGTAATCTCCTTTTATTTATTTTATTTTGGGAAATTTTGAAGACTATAAAAAGAAATTGCATTGTTTCACAAGAACTACTGTGTTGTTTATTATAGGTTCTCAACTCAACGTTAATATTAACAAATATTATTTGGATAACAAATATGGTTACGTAGATCAGAATAAACTAGCTATTACTAACGAATTAGTTTTATTAGGAAATAGTTTTGTTTTATTGATTTAAAGAAAATGGTTTAAATTGATGTTTAAACTTTTATAAAGTTAGTCTTTTTTTTTACGATGAGGTAATGTCACATAATTTTAATTTATTATATTAAATAAATTAAATAGAAATTTTGACTCCAAAAAAAAAAAAAACTCTATAAATAGCTAAACCTATTTTATTGTGCCACACTATTTCAATCCAAAAATTGTCATCCAAATATTAATATTAAATGTTGAATCTGGACTAACTTTATGCAGCTAAATAAAGTATGATGTTTCTATTTTTGATGAAGAGCGCAAAATTTATTGCAACTTCGTAAAAATTAGCATAACTAACAAAATAATAATAATAATATTTATAATAATAACGTTAACAGAACTGAGGGTTAGTCATTAGACTTATAAAACTATCCAATCAAAAATAGCAATTGTCTGTGCCAACCGAAGACTGATCGCATCTGAATATTAAATTTGGTACTTTTTTATGATCCAAAAAATAAATTCGCCATTTAGATAAACAAATATGATCACAAGGCCTCAACTTTAACAATAAAAAAAAAATAATAATAAGATGCATGGTGATAAATCACTTCAATTGGGACTACAATGAGGATTTAATTTAAATAGATATATAATAAAGGTAATAAAAAGATCATGTGAAAATTCCAATAGTCAGATGATGAGAAACTACATATAAATATAACAATAACAAAATAATGTTAATGTTGATAATTACCATTATTATCAATACTTGTGTAACTTTATTAGAGCTTACTGGATGAGGAAGATTTGTAAAATTCAATAATCAATATACTTGTTATAAAACAGCATTTGGATGATCAGTTGTTGTTATAAAAGATTTTTTATCAAATATTTTTCTCATTCCCATTAATTTATCAAATCGTTCTTCAAAATAAATAGGTTTTTTTTAATTTTAGATTTCATCAATAGCAAAAAACAATAATATTTAAAATTTCATTTGCTGTTGGTCTTTTTTCAGGATCAGCATCTGTGCATCTATAATATAACGTTTTGAAGTATTACCTGAAAAACTAGGTCTTAATCCACCACAGATCATGCGGTTGATCTTTGAATCGTTGTTGACACGTTGATAATTCTGGCATTAAAATCCTAAAGCTATAGATGTCAGACTTTTGTGTATAAAGTTGCTTATTTAATACCTCTGGTGCAATATATGGCAGTACTCCAAATATATCATTTGATATTCTGGGTTTGATAACCCAAGATCTGTAAGAATTATAGTACAATCGGAAGTACTTTGAAAAAGGAACAAGGTGAGAAAATTACACCCTATATTGTCAAAATAAATGATATTCAGGCACTTGAGGCTTATCTAAGGAAAGAGAAAATCACCTATGAAATTTACCAAGAGGAAAAAAAAATAATAAAAAGAGGCAGAATGAAGGTGTGCTATTACCAAACAAAAAGCAGAAATCTTTGGAAGAAGGAAAATAAATGCAATGAGTCTTATTATTACATATTTATCTATTTTTCTTTTCTGTCCTTTTGGCAACATAAATCATAGTAATTATAAAACCTAAGTTTAATTTATACCTGCTATTCATAATAAAGTAGATTTACCATCAAAACTTTTTGAAACATACTGTGGCAAAGTCTTCATCTTTTTAGTGGTTGTATACGTTGATTATCTGGGTGTTTATAAAGCTCAACACACGGATAACTGGTCAGTCAATAAAATTCAACAGCTGGATAATCAGTCATTCGCCGAATATCCTATTGAATATTCATTGATTTAATAAATTTAATACAATTATTTTATTTGTCAGGAAAAATATTTTCAATACATCCATATTTTTTTAAAAAAATACAATCCTTTCAAATAACAACGGATTCAATTTTGTTCGCTTAGCTGTCATTGTGTTTCCAGCTTCAATAAATAGATGCTCACTTGAAGTAGAAGTTGCTGCAATGCATAAATCTTTTTTAGCTAATAATGACACAGTTGAGTATTCATATATTACTTGATATATTATATTGTTATAATAAAAGAATGTTTGTGATAGTGTGATAGTGGATAAAGTAGTATTAAAGGAATTTCATTTAATTACGCGGATAAAAATTTTTTCATTCTAATGAAAAAATTTTCAACACTTGATTAATTAACATCTGATTAACAGATAATCAGTGAATAATTGGTGAATATCATTTGGCGGATGTAACCACCAGGTTTTATATCAGTAGATTATCTCTACATGAAGCAATTTTTGCACTATTGTCATCAATAAAAATATCAAAGATCAGGATGGCCAAACCATTAATACTGATGGCAACTTGTATGAAATCATGTATGGTGAAGTATCTAGAATGCCACATGATCCAGATCTAAAACACACAGAAAATTTTATTTCGTGGTAAAAAATTGTTTCTTACGTAATCAAATTAGAGAACAATTCCTATCAATATGATTGTTGTCATCTAATAATCAGCCAATCACAATATGGGCCAAGCTATTTTTGTTACTAACCTATGAATTTTTTGGATTCATTACGGCAACATTTATTGTCAATTACCACTTTTGTTTTTTTCATTGACATTATTCTCTTAACATTATTTTGTATGAGTCAATCATTTCCCAACATGCTTGTTAGCAGATAGGCATATAATGATCTCAGCAATAAAAGGTTTTTTATTAATGCAGTTATTGGACCAATCAATGAGCTGTCATAAAGAAAATTTCCTATTATGATTTAGAGAGCTCAACAAACTTTTCTTTTGAAACCATAACATCAAAAATTTGTTGCATAAAAAAAATAAAAAAAGAAAAATTGTCATTATTTATCCTACCCAATTAGAAAAACGAGTATAAAACGTTCTAAATGTAAAGATTCCGCGTACAGATTTTCACTTCATCAATTTATGGTTATATGTTGTAGATTAACATTAAATAAAAGGCACAAATTTGGTCAGACCCTGTCCCATTATCAATTTTTCATATACAATACATATGATGACTCTACATATAAGTTTTATCATCTTTGTAATCTTTTATTTCAAATTCAAAATACTCACGTTTGTTCATGCATGCATGTGAGATCAATTGGTTAGTCAAGCTGAATTATTTATTATCTTAATAACATTTGTAATGATGGTGAAGATTAGCAATTTTTCTACTTTGTCTCTTGATGAGATAAAGTCCAGTGTATATGTGGGGGGTGGGGTTTACATAGTCTTGAAAATGAGATCAATGGACTGCACACAAAAAAAGTTCTGTTAGAAAAACCATTCAATCTTTCTTTTTAGCCTACTGACAAAATCGCAGTAGTAATTATATAGTGGAAGAACTAAAAAGAAAAATCAAAAAAAATTTTTTTTGCAATTGAAAAATAAACCAAGGTTTTTGCATTTAAATATTGAAACCAAATTCTGTTTCTATACCTGTTGGATCTGTTTTTTTTTTTCATTTGGAATTTGTTTTTCATATGTATACCATTACAGAAAGAGATTTATTATGAATTGTATTGAGTGAGATGTTTGATATTTGTTTATATCAGGACATAAGAACTAGTAAATTGCATTACAAATACTGTGACCATATTATTGCAAATAATGGTTCAAACAAACTATTTCTTTTATACCTGTTTGTTAAAACGACATCTTTCAAATTTATTTGACAATCAACTTTTAATGTTATCCATCTGCGGATGGAAATGACATTTGATTGAGCAGATTCCAGTCAGTATTCATTGTAAACTAAGCAAGAAACAATACAAGAAGGAATGGGTGTGTATGCAAGGTAATAACAGTACGAGCACACGAAGTAATTAAACTCACTCATTCACTGTACAAAAAAGAATAATAAAAGAGGTAGAATATATTTGTGATATCAGGACAACAGATGAATTTGGTTTCACACTAGAAGATGACAAAACGTGCATTTTTATCATTTCCTTTTATGTTATTATTTAAGTAATAGAATCTTTAATATTAATACTAATATGATTCTACAATGACAAATAAAAAAGAGGGAATCGATAATCTTATTACAGAAAAAATGAATAAAGACAGAGCCTACTTGCAGAACACAACTTTTGAATCTTTAATAATGTGGTACAAATTGGTTTTTCAACAATTAAATATAGTAAATTCTCTCTATAAACAACCGGTTTCACTCACATTAGGATTTACCCACCATTAATTTATACATATTTAATATGTTTAATATAAACAATCATATTTAATTAATACATATATAAAAAATAAGTACAAATTAAAATAATATATAAATCCCACATATTTTCCTTCAGTTGAAAATTAATTATTATTAATTGAAATAATAAAATTAAATCAAAAAAATGTCAAAATCAGAAGATCATTTAAATATCGACATACCAACTCATCAAGTTCCATCGCGCCTCTTACCTGCTCATCCAAAACCTCATGTCAACAGCTTTGAAAATTATAAGCAACTTTATAATGAAAGCATTACTAAACCTGACGTTTTCTGGAGAAAGGTAATTAATAATAATTAAATTAATTGATTTAATTTAATTTGAAATGATTATCCATTTTTATTTTCTTACAATATTTATACATGCATACATATATGGATAGCTTGCTAATGAATTGCTTTATTGGCATAAACCATTTGAAACTGTTGTTTCCGGAGGTTTTGAACATGGCGATGTCGCTTGGTTTCCTGAAGGTGAATTGAATGCTTCTTACAATTGTGTTGATAGACACGCATTAAAGAACCCTAATAAGGTAATCAATCATCTAATCGTTATAAATGAATAAATATTTTATCTATTCGCTCTATTCATATTTACATCTACATTCACTTTTACAAATTGATAGGTTGCTCTTATTTATGAAGCCGATGAAGCATCTGACTCACGTAAAGTCACTTATGGTGAATTGTTTCATGAAGTTAACAGATTGGCTTTAACTTTGAAATCATATGGTTTGAAAAAAGGTGACACTGTAGCCATCTACATGCCAATGGTACCTGAAGCTGTAGTAGCATTTTTGGCTTGTGCAAGACTTGGTATAGTTCATTCTGTTGTCTTTGCTGGTTTCTCATCTGAGGCATTACGTGATCGTATCATAGATGCTTCAAGTACATTGGTCATAACTTCAGATGAGGGTAAACGGGGTGGTAAAACAATCAACATCAAAAAAATTGTTGACGAGGCTGTAAAAGATTGTCCTTGTGTGAAAAATGTCTTGGTGTTCCGTCGTACTGGCAATCCTGTACCTTTCTCTGCTCCGCGTGATAAGTGGTGGCATGAGGAAATTGAAAAACAGAGACCTTATTGTCCATTTGAGATTGTTAATTCTGAAGATCCATTGTTCTTATTATACACATCTGGTTCAACTGGTAAACCAAAAGGTGTCTTGCACACTACTGGTGGTTATTTATTAGGTGCTGCTGCTACTTTGAAATATGTTTTTGACTATCATGAAGGCGATATCTTTGCATGTATGGCTGACATTGGTTGGGTAACTGGTCATACCTATATTGTTTATGGTCCGTTGGCAAATGGTGGCACAACCGTATTGTTTGAATCAACTCCTATATATCCAACACCAAGCAGATATTGGCAAGTGGTAGAAAAATACAAGGTCACTCAATTCTATACCGCACCGACAGCTATCAGATTATTAAGAAAATTTGGTAATTCATACGTTGAAGGTCATGACCTATCAAGTTTAAGAGTTATTGGATCAGTTGGTGAACCTATTAATCCTGAAGCATGGGAATGGTATTATGAGGTTGTTGGTAAAAAACAATGTTCAGTAGTTGATACTTATTGGCAAACTGAAACCGGTTCGATCATAATTACACCACTACCTGGTTGTACACCAACCAAACCTGGTTCTGCAACATTCCCATTCTTTGGTATTGAACCTGCTATACTGGATCCTGAAAATGGCAATGAACTTAAGGGTAATTGTGTGGAAGGTGTATTAGCAATCAAAAAACCATGGCCATCAATGGCCCGTACAGTTTATAAGAATCATAATAGATATTTAGATGTTTATTTAAAACCATACAAAGGTTATTATTTCACCGGTGACGGTGTTGGTGTAGATAAGGATGGATATCTGTGGATTAGGGGTCGTGTAGATGATGTAATCAACGTTTCAGGTCATAGATTATCAACTTCAGAAATCGAATCAGCTTTGATCACTCATCCAGGTGTAGCAGAGACAGCCGTTATTGGTGTTCATGATGATTTAACAGGCCAATCTGTAAATGCTTTTGTTATTTTGAAATCAGATAAGGAATCATTATCCACCGACACCAAAGATTTAACCACACAAGTCCGTAAAGTAATTGGTCCATTCGCTACTCCAAAGAAAATATATATTGTAAATGATTTACCCAAAACTAGAAGCGGGAAAATTATGCGCAGAGTTTTGCGTAAAGTTGTTGATAACAAAGTTGAAAAGTTGAGCGGTGAAAAGTTGCGTGAAAAGTTGGGTGATTTAAGTTCTTTGGCTGATCCAAGTGTTATCACTTCTATAGTTGAAAAAGTTAATGCTTCTTAATTATCATTGTTTTTATTTGTTTATCATAAAATTTTTTTAAGTGACAATTTTAGTTTTATTGTTTATATCTCTTGGATGGAATTTAAAGTAGCTTTTTAGTATAGCCTTTTTATTATTATAAATAACGTATGACATCAATCATTTATTATATTTATTGTAGATAATATCTCTCATTTTTAATAATAAATTTACATAGTAAAGCAAACCGTATTTGATACGTTAACATATTAATATTTAATCATCTCATATCTTCTTCAGAAAGTCATTCAAAGCTCTAACAGAAGAAATATAATAAAATAAAATATGTAATGATGAAAAAAATATTAAATTATTACTAACAATATAAATAACTACATACGCGCATTATTTTTGATAAACTTTTTCGAATAGAATTTAAATTAGAATTAATTTTTTAATACTGAAGAATATTATACATTACATGGACAAAAGCTGGACGCGGCTTTTGCACGATAAAAACATATCATTTTATAGCTTATGACAACCAAATTATTTAAACTCTTATGGAAGTCGTTGATGCGTTGTTTCATTTGTTCTTGGTGATGACGGAGAAACTTTTTGAGTGATTGATTGTTTTTCAATGTGACTTCTCGTTTCTATTAAACTGAGGAGTCACTTTATATACTAAAACCAGTTCTTGAAATAAATAATTTTTTCGATTTCTATCTTAGTCAGTAGATCGTGTTCATAACTACATTTGTTGTCTCACCATACTAATCTCTTGCTCGTCTGATTTGCTATTCATCATTATGAAAAAAGCTTTTTAATAATCGTAGGAGACCTTCAAGATATATTTCACATATATTTTACAATGATTTTCCATAAAATAATATCGCATATATATATATATACACACACGGTATATTTAAAAAACATCATAGCAAGAGGTTGGATTACAAATTTACGAAATTTCTCGATCGCTAAATTGATATTATGCGGATTTAACGGTTTAAATAATATTTTTGAAGGATTCTGTCAAAGATTTTGTCAAATTTGTTGATCACCGATTATCTCAATTTTTTTATTTTTAAATTATGTATTTTTCGAGGAAATTTGACTTTTTATTTAAAATAAAAAAACCCATTATAAACAACCACTTATATTCTTTAGCAAGTCCATCATCATTTTTCAAACAAGCAGCAGCAACAACAACAAGGAATTATGTTTCAATTTGTGAAAACAATCTTTCCGAATATCCAAAATATGATGTTATAGTAGTTGGGGGAGGTCATGCTGGTTGCGAAGCTTCGGCTGCTGCTGCACGTACAGGAGCAAAGACATTGTTGGTGACGCAAGTACTCGATACAATTGGTGAAATGTCATGTAATCCATCATTTGGTGGAATTGGAAAAGGTGTTTTGGTTAGAGAGATTGACGCATTGGATGGATTGTGTGGTAAAATATCTGGTAAGAAAGAAAGAAAGAAAATTTTCAAAAAATAGTTGAATAATTTTTTTTTAAGATGTTATATATATATGTATGTATGTATATTTAGATTTATCAGGAATTCAATTTCAAATTTTGAATAGATCAAAAGGACCTGCAGTACAAGTAAAATATCAAGAAATTTTATTAATAACAAATTATGTTAAAAGATTTCCCACTAAATACAAGTTTTATATTTATTTTTTTTTAATAAAGGGTCCTAGAGCACAAATGGATAGGAAGTTATATAAAAAAAACATGCAAGAATGTATATTTAATTATCCTAATTTAAAAGTATTATCTGCTAGTGTTTATGATCTTGTTATTTTTTATGACAAAGAACAAAGTCATATTTATGGAGAGATACAAGGAATTAAATTAGGCATGTTATATATATGCAAATATAATAAACAAGTTTTCTTTTTCTTACCACCATCATAATCATTATTATTATCTTAGAATCAGGTGAGATTATAAACGCGCATAAAGTTATAATTACAACAGGAACTTTTCTTCAAGGAGAAATCCATATCGGTAAGACAGCATATCCAGCTGGAAGGTATAACGAAGCACCGTCTCTTGGGCTTTCAAAAACATTAGAACTTGCAGGGTTTAAACTTGGCCGTCTTAAAACAGGTTATTTTGAAAATTAAAAAATTAAAAATTAGAATTAAAATACTATCGAAGGATTCATTTTTATAATAATAATAATAGTTATCGTTATTATTAGGAACTCCACCTCGTTTGGATGGTAGAACAATAGATTATAAAAATTTAAACCCTCAATATGGAGATGTTCCTGCCACGCCATTTTCATATATTCACACTTCTGTACCTCATGAGGTTAAAATATATTAAATTAAATTTCTTTCAATAATAATGATGATATTGACATTGATATTGATATTAATGGGAAAATTTTTATTAGAAAAATCAAATTGTTTGTCATCAGACAAAGACAAACCTAGAAACACACAAAATAATTAATGACAACCTTTCAGAAACAATTCATATAAGAGAGACGGTGAAAGGTCCTAGGTAATAATTGGTTAATTAAATGTGGTATTTGATTTATGGTAAAAATGCTTAATTGACTTGTCAATAATATATTTAAAAAAAAAAAAAAAAGGTATTGTCCTTCCATAGAATCAAAAGTAATAAGATTTAAAGAAAAACAAGCACATATGATTTGGCTTGAACCCGAAGGTTTTTTTTAAATTTAATTAATTTGAGAGAAAAAAATAATATATATTTATATATTACAATTAAAAAAAAAATTTTTTTACAAGTTTAGGTCTTGATACGTATGTTGTTTATCCTAATGGAATATCGGTAACTTTACCAGAAAATATTCAACATGAAATGCTTAGAACTATTAATGGATTAGAAAATGTGAAAATGATAAGACCTGGTAGCATAAATACGCAAATTTAGATGTGCTATATATTATGGTTTATTATAATTCACAATATTGTTTGTTTGTTTATTTATAAGGATATGGAGTGGAATATGACCATGTAGATCCTAGAGAATTGAAACCCACATTAGAAACTAATCGTATAAAAGGATTATATTTAGCGGGGCAAATAAATGGTACTACTGGATATGAAGAAGCAGCAGCACAGGTAACGGTATCAAAATAAATTTATCATTAATATTGTAAGAATGTTGAAGATAAAAACTTACTAAAAGGAAATGAAAAATAAAAGGGAAAATAAATTCCATTATATTGTTTGTTTTATATAGGGCATTATTGCCGGATTAAATGCAGGCTGTTCAGTTAAAAATCGACCAGAATTTATTTTAGATAGATCTGATGCATATATAGGAGTGCTAATAGATGATTTGATAACAAGAGGTGTAGAAGAACCTTATAGGATTTTCACTGCAAGATCAGAATATCGTTTGTCATTAAGAGCTGATAATGCTGACATGAGATTAACGCGTAAAGGTAATGAATGATGTATAAGATATAGTGTGATTATCGATGATAATGAAGTTATTGTTGTGTGACGACTGATTTTTGTTTTGAGTTTAGGATATGAAATAGGATGTGTTTCAGAGCATAGATGGAAAATATACAAGGAGGTTGAAGAACAATTTGAAAAAGGAACAACGTTATTAAAACAATTTTTATTATCACCACAAAAATGGAAAACAATCGGTGTTAATGTGGCTTTTGATGGTGTGGTTAGAAGGTACTTTTTTTTGGGTGGAAATTGTTATTGTGTTTGTTTTATGATTATTATTTAATCATAAAAGTTGGTTTTTCAGTGCCATAGAAATTATTGGGGCTCGTGGTGTATCCATTGATTATCTTGAAAAGTATATACCAAGGCTTTCGGAAATTGAGAAATCTGTTCAGCAACGATTATTGATTGAAGGTTGGAATCAACAAAATTATTAATTGGCGCTAAAATATTTTACAATGCATATATTAAGAAATTATGCTGTTTTGGTTTATTTAAAATATAGCTATTTATGGATCGTATTTGGAAAAGCAAAAATCGGAAGTTTTGGCATTTAAAAAAGACGAAAAAGTGTTTTTACCGGAGGATCTTGATTATGATTTGTATGTGTGTACATATGTATATATATTATTCATCTATAATCTAATCCAATTATAAATTTTCCATTCATTTTTAAATATATATATATATATTTAGAGTAAATAATTTGTCAATAGAAACAAGATCTAAACTCAAATTAATCAAACCAACAACATTGGTGAGTTCTTCAAATTTAATTATTTAATAAAAGATTCTTTTTCAAAAAACTTACTTATTCTCGATATTTGTGCATTTAATAGGGAGCAGCAAAAAGAATCGATGGTATGACACCTGCTAGTATAATGACATTGTTAAAATATGTTTATAAACAAAAGAATTTGAAGGCGATGTAAAATATTATAATAAATAAAGCTATAATAACAAGACATTGCAGTAAGAGTTACCCCCCGAAAAAAGGTCACGAGTACCATTAAGCCTATTTTTTTTCTTTATTAAAAAAATATATATGTTGATTTTGCATTAAAATTTTCAATCTATCATGATTAACTTTCTCAATCTCTCACTTTTTTGAACATTTTATCTGAGAAAAATCAAATTCCAGGATGCGTAAGTTTTCCAAGGAGCTTGCTCTGTTCAATACCACATATGCTTGGCCTTCGGCAAATATTTCCTCATCGACAGAGATGGTTACATGGAGGTAAGGTCAACATTCATATATAGTTTGTATGCTAGAAAATATTTTTTTACCTAGTATTGATAGAATACGATGCCAATATATTTGTTTCGAGGTTTTTGTTTTGGTGACTCCGTTGTAGATCCTTCTCGTCAAATCAATGCTCTCATATCCCAATTTATTACCCTTTTTGTGGGTGTTGTTAGTGTACACGCCAGTGCATAAGAATAGAAGGGGATTTATGGTAGTTGCTCATAGCCACTACCACTACTACTGTTAATGCAGTTACCGCTTCTATTATTGTCGTCGTCATTGTTATCATCGTCGCTGTCATTATCATTGTTGTTATTATTATTATTATTGATGGTACCATCATCGTTATTAACAAAAAAAAACCTTGGTCAATTGTATTAATGTTAAATAAAAAGCAAATGAGAGAAATTTAACATTATAAAAAATTAAAAACAAATCTCGAGCAGTTTTGATTGTTAATAATTTAACACATATATATTTACAACCATCTTCTAAAGCGAACCACCTACAGTCTGTATGATATTACTGATCTGAAACCTTTTTCTTGACATCAACCCCGTAAAATTTCTTAAAAATCATCATTATCATCCAAATAGCTGTGGTAAAGCCGACCTCCAAGGCTATCTGATCTTCAACTAATGAAAGCAAGGGGTGAGGTTTTTATGTACAGCATATATTCGAAACAAATTTAAAATACACTAGATACATTTCGTTTTTTGGACGATGTTCGTCATTAATTTTGGTTTCCAAAACTATAGTTTCGAAACTGTGCGAAAGTTAAAAGGTTTTGCCTCAAGTCGTAACTAGTTTTTATTGCCTCTTCAAAATATGTCTGAAATGTTCTAACGGCGGACTCAATAAAAGAACCAAAAGAAAAAAGTCTTTGTTTTTTTTTTCAATAACTATTTGTTGTAGCTTTGCGAACAATTGACTATCTGGTAGTAAAATTTAATAATAATATAATAATAATAATAGCAATAGTAATAATAATAATAAATAGCAAACATAACAACGACTGCATCAAGAACACAATTTTTAAAACGATGAATTTTTTTCCTTTTTTTATTTGCAGGTGTATATAATTGATTGAACTTGTCGCGTTTTTTGATTTGTTGAACCATATATAATTTTCGGTTTTTCGACGAGTTTGACTAGACCAAAAAATGGTCTCGTGTAATAAATAATAATAATGCGTCGACAACTACAGTAATTATATTAATATTTTATTTGTATTATTATTGTAGTTATTATTATATTCATATTCATATTAGATTAATTAATCAGGATCTCACTGCCCAAGCTAGGGCTATTTCATGCAATTCTAGAGACCCGGTGGATGTTTCGCGGGACTGAGTCTGTTTGTGTGCATATTTAGATGTCATTGTAATAATCTACTGTAGTCTTCCGAGAGAGAGAGCAATATTAAATCTTCCAAGACAGTGAAGCATATTTATTAGTTTGTCCTTTTTCAGCTGATTCTTTTTTATCCAATTTTCTATTATTGTTTCGGAAACAAATTTATTCGTTAAATAGGTTACGAGAAGTTGTTTGCCTGTCCAGACATGTGTTTACTTTCATCATGCTTTCCAAATTTTTGTTTTCGCGAAGATATCGGCCCAACTTAAAGCGATGGCACATTCTAAGAAAAATAATAATAAATATCCTATTTACCTACATATATTATTCTATGAATCATCGTTAGCTCGCTTCGGATATCGTTTTTTGTTCCAAAATTGGATGAATGGTGTATTATTCACTACTAGGCTTTGTGAATGAGGCCTGACACAAAATCTAAAGGGCAAATAATAAGAAAATTCAAATTCAAATCCAAATATTTATTATATATACCAAGAATCAACGAAATTCAAACTTAATTAATCCAATGAATCATGATTTGCTTTGATTTGGATCGATATACACCGCCTAATACATGTCAATCCAATGAAAATTCTTTATTTCGGCGAATCTTGTTTCAATGAATCGTTGAAACGCAATTTCATATGCATCACATCCTATAAACATCATGTACGGAGTAGATGGTGAATAAGTAGTAGAAACGGTGAAGAGTAGATGTTTCTATGTGTTTTCTGTATTAAAATGCATTTTTTTCGTGCTTGGACAATAGAGGACGACAATAACGTGAAAAAAGGCAACTTTGGCCACCCCTACATGTAAACTTATGTAGAAACCATTCAAATCTGCATGGTAACATTTTGAGATATTGTTCTTTAAAATTTCAAAAATTCCTTGGAACGTTTTTCACGTTATGTTCCTTTTTTATTTTCCATTTTCCATACCAAAAATATCCTGCTCCAGTTCCGCATGGCTCCATATTTTCAAGTACGGGAAAGTGCATTTTCCGTATGCATTTCATCTTAATATCAATGTGTTTTTCTAATGCATTACGTATCAAAATACGTTTTTCCGTGTGTGTTAGTACATTTGTTGACTGAATAAGATATAATATCAATTTAAAAAATCCAGTTTGATCTGAATTGAATCGAATCCAGTTTTTAATTCGCATCGCTTTGAATTCGACTTTGTTGAGAGCCTTATATATTTATACATACCTTTAATTTTATTATTGTATTTTTTCCATTAATTCACATTTATTCTCCCCCTCTTCGTAATCAATTCAGCCTTTACACCATTCACTCTTGGACCATATGTTTGGATCCAGATCCTGAAACAACAATCAAAGAAAATAAAAAATAAAATTTTTATTTATATCTTATCTTTGGAATAGTCCATTCTGGATTCAGTGCCTCTTGTCTTGAGGTTCGTGAATTTGATTTTAGAATTAGTCCGTCCTAGTATCTGTGGTCCAGAATAACTTGCATTATACAACAAGTGATTGTTTGAGTTGGGTTTTCTTCAACACCACTGTATTTTGCTACTTATAGCCATGCTGATATCCATATTAATCCATTTTTGATATTAATTAGTTTTTTCAATGTAAAAAGATACAGTCACTCCCTACAATGAACCTTCTCGTCATACAAGTCTTTTGTTGTGCCTTTGCTCATTATGGTAATGTTCGTTATGGAGAGAAATTAGCAATAAGTTTGTTGTGGTGGGCTTTTACTTGGTGATTGTTGTAGAAAGGCCCATTATAGATAGGGAATGGAATGTATATAGATAGACAGAATGTGTTTTTCTATTTTGTCATGTGATAGATTTTTTGAATTGATCATGATATTATAAGGATGTCCAATTACAAAAGGCCACCTGGACAGACAATAACTGAATTTTACAGATTGTTTGAATCTCAAGGATAATTTCCATATTAGGAAGAGGAAGTATACTATATATATATATATTATAATAATATTAGAAAAATTATCAGAAAATTGTGTAGTACGCCATCAAAAATCCATTTTTTTTTAAAAAATTCAAAACATTCCCATAATTTTTTTCAAAAAATTTCAAAACATTCTTTATTTTTTCAAAAATTTCAAAAAAACGTTAAAAAATTTCAAAAAATTTCAAAACCGTTCAAAACATTCAAAAAATTTCACAACATTCAAAAAATTTCAAGAACGTTAAAAACGTTCAAATCGTCCTTTATTTATTTATTTTATACATATACATTTTTGTACTATTTAGATATTCCTTGGAGATTTTATGAAAAAGTCCAGAGTGTTAATGGGTGGAACTTATCTCTGGTTGATACGAATAATAGTAGTACAATTACCCCACATAATTTCGAAGAGGTCTATCTATTAGTACTGGCACGAGTAGACATTCACCTTGAACGGTTCATCCTTTTATTTACGACACAAGTTACTTGTATTAATTATTTATTCTTTGGAGATTTTATGAAAAAGTCCAGGGTGTTAATGGGTGGAACTTATCCCTGGTTGATACGAATAATAGTAGTACAATTACCCCACATAATTTCGAAAAAGTCTAAGTATTGATACAAGTAGTTAACTTGACGGTTCATTCTTTGAGGTTTATGAGAAAGTCCAGGATTGCAAAAGGTACCACTAGTCCTGGTTGTTGTAAAGACAAATACCCTTCATAGATTCGAGAAGTTTGGACTTTACTTTATTCAGGATCGCAGTGAAATACGAAGAGTATTCATTAATGAAATACGAAGAGTATATAATAAATCCATCCCATGTATACCCACAGATAATACAATAAAGTCGAAATTGATGTCTGCATAAAAGGAAAGCGCCTCAGACACCTCAAGTCGAAGCAATTTGATGTTGGGGAAATTGGTTGAGAATTTATGTATATACATCTGCGTGGGCATTTTGGTGTTAAACATACAGTGTTTAGGATAGTCTGGCTCTATATATAATAATTTTATTATATATAAATTTGTTAGGTTAAAAACACAATTTAATTAACGTTAACCTAATCGATTGATTCCTTTCATATTTGGTTCATTAATATTTTTGATCCATTCGGTTCATTTGGTTCTTTGAAGTTTGAAAATAAAAAACGGCACAAGCGGCAAATCACGGGTTAGAACATGGTCATCCATTCATATCATTTTAAATATACAAGCGATATCGCTTTCCCCGCAAGAAATTAATGGCGGGATATCATAAATAATGGTTGATCCAAACTTTAAAGTTCCATTTATGCATGGTCTTGGTTTTATTTTGCCAAGGTGATGCAATTATTTGTTATATCATCAATCTTGATTGTAATATACAATATCGGGGACAAAGATATTCCATTCAAGGAAAAAAGATAAGTAACGTTTTATATATCTATTTTGATTCAACCAAGAGAAATATATTTAATTTATATATATATATATATAAATAATATAGATATTGAAAATATAAAGGTTGTTTATTCATGGCAGATAAAAAACTACCGGAGCAATTAATTGCAAGAGAAGCCGTTGGTGAGTAATTCCCTCTTTGATCGTCCTGACGTAAATCTGTCTTATATTTTAATAATATTAATTATTACTATCCATTAATATATTTACCATATGTAAATTCATTAGTACCAAAATTTTACAAAATAAATTGGAACTTCTAGTCATGTGAAAAAATCATCTAAGGAGGATTTAATTGAGTCGTCGAATTTACAATAGCAACGCTAGCATTATCAATGTCTGATATTGTAAATTAATATTTGGGAGAGTGATGACAATAAAATAATAGATTGTATAGTTGAGAATTATATATTTTGATAATAAATAAATTTTTTTTATTTAAAAAAAAAAGGAGAATACGACATATATAAAATATATAGAAGAGAAAAAATGTTTGATCATGAAAAATATTTTAAAACCAAAAAAAGTTTTTTTTTTTTTCCCGATAACTCCATTTTTTTTTTTTTTAAAATATAAAATGTCCTTAAATAAAAATTATTTTACTTATTTCTTGACCCTTGAAACTTTTGTTGTTGAAGATGATGTTGTTTTTTTAGTCTTTCCTGTAGTGGTGGTAGCAGCAGCACCAGTGGTTTTACGACTAGTGGTAGATCCACTACTTTTAGTAGCCGCAGATTTTGGTGAATCACCAGTAGTAGCCTTTGAACGTTTTTTAATTGGTGATGGAGATTCTTTAGTAGCAGTATTGGTGTTTGTAGTAGCAACAGCACCACAATCACCATCGTTATGTTCACCATCGGATTTTATTTTTCTACGATTTCTTGGACAACCATTAACATCTAATAAATGAGCTTTCCAACCAGCTTCAGTAGCAGGTTTGATCACTGTTTTACACAGAGGACATCTAACAATATCAGGTCTAATTGTCATACATGATTGTTTAGCTATATGTTCCAAGTAATCGTCAGCTTCTATTATTTCACGACATCTTTGACATTGTTTGACGAATTTACTCTTGTCACAATCCTTTAACATGTGTTCATCTAATGTTGAAATTTCCAAAATCTAACGTATTATTATAAAAAATATAAAAACAAATATTGTTTAAGTATTATTTTTTTTTTAAAAAAAAAAAAGAAAAGAAAAAAGAAAAGAAAACTTACAATATTACAAAGATGACATTTTGTTAATAAAGGACATTCATTCCAATAGTGAATGACTAAATTTTCTTCAGTGAAATCATTATTTTGTTCATCACAAAATATACAACATCTATGAAGAACCCCAAACGTTATATATAATTAATAAAAATGTTTATTTTATATATTTAAAAAAAAAAAAAACAAAAATTTTTTCTTCTTACCTATCACTATAATCCTCTTCTTTATCAGCTTCATTAGATAAACTTTCAGCATCTGCATTTTTACTTGATGATTTTTTAGTTCCTTTAGGACCAGCTTTAGTTTCATCAGTGGATCCTCTTCTTGATGCAGACTTGTTGGCATTGTTGGCAGAAGAGACACTGCTTTTAGATTTAACTGCTGAAGTTTTCTTTGTTGATGGTGCATTACTACTGGTATTATTTGATTTTTTGGATTTATTAGATGATGCGGTGCTGTTGGATGACGATGGTTTTGTTGCATTACGACTAGAATTGCTAGATTTCTTGGATGATGGCGGTGATGGTTTATTTGATGCGGCTTGACTTTTGACATCTTCTTCCTCCTCTTCTTCTTCTACTACTTCCTCATCTTGATGATAAGGTTGTTTCATAGAATTGGCAAGATAACTATCGTAATCTTCATTAATAATATTATTTGTATTATTCGCCATTGATCTTAATTCCATGAGTTGTTGTTCTATCCTGGTGACAGTGCCGCGTTTAGCCAATGGTTTTGAAAGTAAAGATTGATCGATTTCGAAGTTCTCCAATCTTTCTAATTCTTCCAATTCTCTTAACTCTTCTTCTGTCAATTCGAGTACTTCAGCATCTACTAGTTCGGGTTTTGGTGAAATTGAAAGTGGTGCAGTTGGATCGGCAATGGCTTTGCTGGCTTCTTTATCTTCATCATTTTTAGGTTTTGTAATTATTGGATCAGGTGTTGGAGCTCTTTGGATTATTTCGCCATTAACTGTTTCGTGTTCTGTTACCAATTTCCAAATATCATTGATCAAATTTGGATATTTAACATTCCTATTGTTAGCGAAATACGGTTCGATCAATTGTTTACCAACGCGTTTAACCACTTCAAATACCAATTTAACGGCCATTTCTCTAGCATCAGCATTATTATTATTTAGATAAGATAATGACAATTCCATCAAATATTCATAACCCATCTTCACCGATTGTTGTTGATGTTTATGATGAAGTTTTAATTTTTCTTTGGTTAACATTGAGACACCAAACTCATCAATTAGTTGCATGACAATTTCAATTTTCGCTTTCGCTTGTTTAGATGGTTGTGATGGAGTTTTTGCCGGTTTCAGGATCAAGTTTTCCATTAATGAATGATTTGAATTTTGATAAGTTTTAATTAACAGTATCAATAGATCCATTGATACTTGCTTTATTTTTGATGGTGATGCGGTTACGTCGGTTGTTGTATCTGATTCGGTGATCTTGGTAAATAATGATGGGTAAGTTTGTTCTACCATTTTATAAGTTGAAGAAATTGGAATTTGATTATAGATTGAGTAGTTGATGGTTGATTGCCAAAGTGACAATGTCAAGGTCAATAATTTTTCTTGGTGGTCGTTTAGACCTTCTTGTATAACTTGATAACTTGCTTTGATCAAAGCTAATTTGTCAGCCACCACATCTTCAGCATTGTCATTGCTAGGATCATTATTGTCGTCACTGGAAATAGAATAATCAATTCTTTTTCTTATTTCATTTAATGCCAATTCGCGTAATTTGATTTTCTTTGATAACAAACTGGCGATAAGAAAGTCACCGAAAAATTGTATTGACAGAGTAAAAGCCGATCTAGCTAAATTTGATAATTCTTCAGGTTCTTCTTCTATATAATCGGTGATTTGAAGTTGTTGTTGTAGGTTTGATTGTTGTTTTAACATCCATGATGAATGATAATGATTTTGATTCATGGTCATCGACTGTACATTATTATTATTGTTATATTGATCAGAAGAATTATTATTGTTGTTGTCGTTGTAGCTGTTATCATCAGCTAAACCTATTATATCTTGTAATTGGGGATCAAGTTGAGGATCATAAACCATAACCTCGTCTTGATCGTCTATATCTAATCCTTCATCTGATAACGCGGTGCGTATCTCGTCTCTAACAGCTTCAATCTCTCGTTTATACTTGTCAGCATTATCAAAATCTTCCACTACAACCGCCTCATGTTTTAAAACATCAAGTTTAGCAACTTCCTCGACGCCACGTTTCATCAGCTCAACCGAATACTTTAACACTTTTGCCAAAGGGAAATCTTCCACTATCACGGCATTTTTTTTTGCATTATCAAATGCCAATAATAGTCGTGCTGTCTCGTTTTGATTTTGTAGAAAGTCGTTTGCCGTAAGATAGTCTTTTAACTTTCTTTTTACGGTGGAAATTTCTGGTTGTTCTTTGCTTTCATTTGTTGTTGATACAGTCGATAGTGTTGATATTGAAGTATCGGTTGTTGATATTGATTGATCAGAACATGATGATGAAGAGGAGGAGGAGGAGGAGGAATCTTTTAATAATGAGATTGAAGTATTTATAATATTATCGATGACAAGACTTGAAGTTGATGGATTTAAAGATTCACGAGTGTCGTTATTATTACCTTGTAACAAAGAATATAATGAACCAAAATTTCTTTGATCGTGTGGTTGATAACAGCGTTCTTGAATAATCGGTACAATACAAATTTCAGGTGATGCAACTCTTGATAATCCATCATCAGCGTTCTATTAAATTAGGTGGAGGGGGAATAATAATAAAATTAAATAAAATTATCAAATTGTCACATGTTATAATGTTTATGCGATTTTTGCCACCACTAACCTCTATTGGGATTTTTGTACTTTCGCCTACAAGCAAGTAATTAGCTGGTTCGCCCATAACTGTTATACCGACAATACCAACTTGATTATATTGATTCAAATGATTTGTATAGCATTTACGAGCCACCAATCTAATATATTCACCATCAACGTCAAGTCTAACCGATTTAAATTCTCTGGCTTTGTAATTTGCTCTCTCGTTACTGTCTAATGCACAATAACCTAATCTCTTGAAATGAATATACGGTTCACCATTCATTTTAATTAGATCGTAATTAGTATCGTTGTGATTGGTGGCGGCGGTGATGACAAAGTCATCATCTTGTACATCCTCGCCACTCTCATCGTCCGAGCACATTCCATCATTTTCTATTATTTTTGGCATTTTATCCCACGATATTGTACGTTTTACATCAGCAGGATCATCATTGTTATTGATATTATTTGTCATACCCCCCACTACTTCTTTACGTCTTTGTACTGTGCCAACATAAATCTCTAATTTTGAGGCAATTTTATAATGATGTGAAAGAATTTGAAGTTTACGGATTCTTGCGGGGCCACACGTTACCTGTAGTATTATTTCTTGGGGATATGAACAAAATCTTTATTATTTTTGGGGGGGGGGCAAAAAATAATTAGTTGGATATTAATTGATCAAATTTGTATGTATAAAATAAAAAATAAATAAAAATTCAAATTTTTCTTAATAATTACTTTTCAGATTGCCATCCTCTTCCATGTTTTATGCCAACTTCAGTATTGGTATTATTGTTATTATTGTTGTTATTGTTGTTGTCATTATTATCGGTACTTTTATTATTAGTTGTTGTTATATTTTTACTTTTAGGTAAAAGTTGTTGTGGAGGATAATTTTCATCCCAACCGGTAGCGTGTACAATAGAATATTCTAAATTTTGTGCCATTGTAGGTGGTGATAAAAGGCTACGATTGCAATAATTACAATAATTGTTATTATAAGTTGATGATGATTTCAAACCGTTATTAATAATATTTGTAGCGATAGTGTTAGTGTTTATGGGGGTGTTAATGTTAGCGATGGGGGTAATGGTAGTGGAATCGACTTGATTATCTTGTTCTATGTTTACTTCTTTAGTTAAGTCTAATGTATTAATACTATCGTTATCTCCTTCGTTGTTATTAAAGAAAAGATCAGCTTGATTTTCTAAAGATTTAATTATACTATCAGGTCCGTGATCTAATAACAAGTTTTCAGGTGATAAAGGAGAAGAAGGTGGATGATTACTGTAGGAATTTGGTGATAATAAGATAGTTTCAGTTTCAAAAGTTGCAATATTAGATTCTTCTTCTTCTTCTTCTTCTGATGATGAAATTGGAATTAAAGAAGTAGAAATTTCAAGTTTTGATTTTTTTTGTAATGACTCTGTAGAAGATGATTGCTTTTCTTGTGATGATGATAATAATAATTGGTCTTCTCCTTTATTTTCTTGTTGTTGTTGTTGTTGTTGTTGTTGATTTTCTTGATCAACTAGTAAATTTTCTATATTTGTGACAGTTGTTGGCGATGAATTGTCGTTATCTTTTGATGAAATTAAATCACCACTGTTGACATCAATTTTTTCGATTTTAGTTACAGATTTGGATGCAGATTTGGATGCAGATTTTGGTTCAGGTTTGGTTTTGATTTTATTGATTTTGTTGATGATTTTGTTTTTGTTGATGGTTTTTTTTTCAGACATTGTGTTTTTTTTTTTTTATAAAAAAAGTAAAAGTGTGATTTTTAGAGAGAATAGAAATTTGGTTAATAAATAAATTGATTGATTGATTGATTGATTGATTGATGATATATACAAAAAATAAATAATAAAAATAAAAAAAAAAAATTTTTCTTCTCGAGGAGGTTTTTTTTTTTCAAACTAAAATTTTTTTAGTTGGAAAATTAATTTGATTTTTTTTTTTTTTTTTTTTTTGTAATAAGGAGAAATAAATCAATTGTATTTATAAAGAGAGAGTCAATTCATCATTTGTAATTAAATATTAATAATATTATTATAATGAATGAAAATTTGGTAATTGCTGTCTTCTATACGTTATCCAAATTATCCTGCACGGAAAAAAATTTTTGAATGAATTCCACATGAAAAAAGAATTCTTTCTTCCTTTCCAAGCAAAAAGAAATTTGATTACAGGTTTTTTTTTTGTTTTTGAATTTTCATGATATAATGAGGACATATATATGTGTGCATATACATATTTTTTCTAAATTAATAAATTAAATTAATTAATAAATAATTGAAACAAATATGTACATGTAGTGGTTGAATGATAAACATGTGCATATAATAATCGACAAATGATCGGCATGATTAAGTATTTGTATGAAGACTGATGATAATATGTTGAAGAATTTGTATTGTTTTTTTTTTTTTTGAAAAAACCGTTTTACTATAGAACTATATTTGTGACTACGATCCATTACTATAATTGTATATCATATATCATGTCTCCCATCCATCATCCATTTACCGATCTAACAATCTATGTAAAAGATCTAACAGACTGGAAATAAAATAATCCCAAATATGTATGTGTACGTGAATATATGCTGATGCATATACCCGTCTGCTTATGTGCGTGTGTGTGTGCGCGTGCGTGTGTGTATATGTATGTATATACGCATTCACTAATCTCATATTTAAACCCCTCGAGAAGAAAGAAATTGAAAGTCAAAGAAAAACATTATTTAATTTTTCCTTACCTTTTTCAAAGCTTAAATATTGTATTATTTGATATCTATATTGTTATTATATTAGAATAATTGATATTAGTTGAATGATTGATGATATTATATATATGATTATATTTAAAATGTGTAAAATGTGTGTGTGTGTATGTAAATATGATTAAAAAAAAAATGTTTTAAAATTAAAAAAAAGGTAAATATTAAAAAAATAAAATTAATAATAATAATAATAATTCAAAAAATATACATAAAAAAATAAAAGTTCGTTATTTTCTAAAATAAATAATATTTAATATAGTTATATATATTTATATATTATTTAATATAATGTCTCTTTTTTTCTATTTTTATTTTATGATTTAAAGAATGTAAAAAGGTTATTAACAATTAAAAGTGAAAAAGGAACGAAATATATTAAAAAAAAAATAAATAAATGTTAACGACGATTGAAATGAAGAAATGAAGAAGGTTTGATTTTTTTCTTTTTTCTTTTTTCTTATTTGTTTATTTGTGTGTTTACTATTATTTTAGGAAAAACTACTGTAAAGTTGTATAAATGTTGAAATATAGGGAAATTGTGCGTATGTGTGTGTGTGTGTGTGTATGGAAGGAGGAGGAGGAGGAGAAAGTATATGAAAAGGTAAAGTGGAATTGAGTGAGAGAAAAAAATGGTGAAAGAAAAAATAAAAAATGAAAAAAATGAACC
The DNA here is from genome assembly GCA_910592215.1 of Entrophospora candida. Classification (NCBI taxonomy): domain Eukaryota; kingdom Fungi; phylum Glomeromycota; class Glomeromycetes; order Entrophosporales; family Entrophosporaceae; genus Entrophospora; species Entrophospora candida. The sequence continues at coordinate 27,762 of CAJVPN010000175.1, forward strand.
TTAAAAAAAACCGACCACTAAGATCACCTCCTTTTTTTCTTGTAATTAGTTGGTGTGTGTGTGTGGTTTTTTTTTTATTATTATTATTTGTGTTTTTTTATTTTTCAATCAAGTAATTTAATTAATTTAAGTAATTTAAAATAATGATAATTACCCTTTATATATTGAAATAATTTGGCGGGATGTTTTAATTTTAATTTTAAAAATAAAATAAAAATAATTTGATGATGGGGATTTTTTAAATATACATATGTGTAAGACACACAACACACTTAATAATTTATTATTAGTTATTGTAATAAATATTATTAGTATTTACCGAATAATCGCCGTCAAATACCGAAGGATACTGTTATTGGTCTGCTGACCTCAATTTTTTTTGCTAAATAAAAGAGATAACAAAGAAAAACAATAGAATAATTATTATTTATTGTGTGAAGGATATTAATTAATTAAAGGGAAGGGCAATGAATGTATGAATGATAAAAAAAAACATTAAAAGAAAAATGATTAATTACCTTGTAATATAATAATAAATAGTAATAATTAATTATAATAATAATATTAATATATATACTATCTATATCTATCTATCAGTCTGCTATATGAGAATATAATAAATTTTTTTGCTTTGATTTGAAAAATTTTTCAAAAACTTTCCAAATTATTTATTTATTGGTTTTTTTTTTTTTTCAATTGTGATGTTGAGAGCGAGAGAGATAGAGAGAGAGAGAGAGAGAGGAGCGAGTGAGAGAGAAGAGAGAACCAGAAATAGAAGAAACAGATAGACAGAAATAGAAGAGAAAAAAGTTAAAAAAAGAAAATAATTTTTTTCTTTTTTACAATTGATTTAATTGCTATATTTATATTTTTGAGATTTTTATTAATTACTCTGCCGTATAATAATAATAGTGATAATAATAATAATAACAATAAATCCCAACGATGATATAATAGAAATGGGATAAATAGAAAATTGTGCCTTTACATTTCCTGATTTGGTTGAAACTGTCATAATAAAAATAAATAAATTGATGGTCCGACACAACTCTGATATTTAATTAATTAACTTTAAAAATAAATAAATATGCTTGCTTGTAATGAAATTTTGCGGAGAGTTTAAAACTATAATAATTCCCATATACACACTATTCCCAATATAATAAGCTAGAGGGTATTTTTTATTTTGATTTGTTTGTTTAAAATAATTTTTTTTGAAATAAATCCAGTCTGGGAATTGTTTATGTTACACAATAAAATCACATTTTCTATTTTAACAGACAATTTAAAATGTATATATTACATATCATATATATATATTATGTATTATATTATTATATGTATGCATGTGCCTTATTAAATTAATATCGTTCGGCAAAATGTCATGTTTTGATGTGTTTGTTGTATAAATGAATGAATGAATGAATGAATGCGCAAAATACTATAGGATGAATGAGAATGAATGTTGTTTTGTTGTTGTTGTTGTTGTTATCGTCGTTATTTTTTAGATATTCGATGATGAAAGAAGGGATGAATTGGCACATTTATGGGTTATTGAATTATAACAAGATTTGGGGGAAAAAAGTCAATCAAAAAAAATGACATATTGTTTATATATTCAACTTGATTTAATTGGTCAAGAAGTTTTCCTATAATATACATATGTATGATACATATGTATATACTGTACTTATTAAATTCATTTTTTTTAGTAAATAACGATTATTATAGTAACAATTCCAATTTCAGTCCCAATTCTTCCGACTTAAAAAATTGCGATTGTTCTCATGTTGCTAATTAATTACCTTTTCATCTTCCTTTCTCCTTCCTCATAATCACCATCATCATCATTATCATCATTATCATCACCATTATCATCATCCCCTCCTCGTCCCCTCCTCCTCACCTCATCCCTTCTTCACCTTCTTCGCCTCCCCTTCCTTTGTTCCTTCCCCTATCATGAATGAATCTGAAATCAGTAGTATTAATCTTTTTTTTTTCCAGAGCTCTAGTGATAAATGTACATAATATTTATAAATACGTGACAATATTTACATTAAATAAATAAATAAATAAATAATAACAAAATTGTTTGGCGTTATTTAGAATAAATAAAAGTAAATAAAACTTAAAAAAAATTAATATATTTTAATGGTTATCGCTGTTGTTATTTTCACAAATAATAATAATAAACATAAAATGTCAAAATTATAACATTCATTCATTCATTCATTCATTGTAATTTTGATGTTAGTGTATAATTGGTTAAGCAGATCCGCTCACTTTCCAATTTAATCTTTATAAACTACTTTAATCTGTCTATAATCAATTTCTAATACATCATACATACATCTTTCTTTAAATATCGAGTTTTTTCTGTTTATTAAATTTATTAAGGAATGGTTTATTATTTATGTGTAAAAAAATTCAAGATTTAAATCAAGTTGTTTTGTTATTTTATGTATGGATTTGTGTATTTATTATTATGTTATATGTAATTTATGTAATGTATTGATGATTATTGACTTTATGGAGAAAATATCCAGTATATTAATCGACTAATTAATTAAGGTATAGATTACGATCAAATTTATGCAATAGTTTTAACCATTTTTTTTTTATTAGATTGATTTAACAAAAGCCACGTTGGTTTTACAAGCAAAATAAACAGAACGACAGGATGCCAGTCCGTAAGGGCCCATCATTGGATTTTTTTATTTTTTAGGAGTTAAAAAATTACAAGTTGTTGTCTGTCTGTGTATTATTTTTAGAAAGCTGGCTGGAAAATGATTGGAAGGAAAGAAGGAAAGAACAAGGGACGGAATGAGGGAAGAAGAAGGGTTTCTCGGTAATAAATTGAAAAGAAAAAAAAACTTAATAATAATTTTAAAAACTTAAACATATTTTTTTTAAAGTTATTACTTACACTTACTATTCTTCTTGGAACAGGAAATTGTTACACGTATTTTATTATATTGTTCTTCTTTAATCTTGTTTATTTTGCAAATTATCTTACTTTTTTTGTATATGAATTGTTGTTTTGGCTATTGTTCTTTGTTTTCCGAGCGCAAATATTTTATTTGATTTATCCGTGTAACTTCTACAACCACTTATTTGATATCTGATATACACCCACGCACATACATGCAATGTCCATCACAAAACTTTATTTTTATCTTTTTTTAAAAAAAAAATTTATTCTTCTTTACTCTGATGTCGTCATTGCTTTGACCATCCATTTCTAAAATTTATTATTTTACGCGATATTTGATTTGTATAACGTATCTTGATATCGTATTAATTATATATATTAATAAATATATTCACAAAATTTATTTAATTATAAATAAAAAATTTAATATGTACTTTATTATTATTATTACTTGAACTGATAATAATAATCAAAAAAAAAAAAATAATAATAGTAATAGTAGTAATAATAATAATAATAATAATAATAATAATAATAAAAGAATAAATAGTAATAATGACAATAACAATAATAATAATACTACTAATACTACTACTAATAATAATCAAATCATTGCTTTTTCTTCTTTTTCATTTCTTACTTTCAACTTTTCTTTCAGTTTTTTTCACACTCATCTTCCATCCACCTTTTCCTCCTCTTGCATTCACACAATCTTCTCCTTTCTTGTCTCCTTTCTTATCAGCTTCCTTTTTATCATCCAATTTCTTCTTTTCTTCTTTCTTTTCATTCTTCTTTTCATTCCTCTTGTCATTTTTCTTCTCATTCTTCTTTACAACATCTTTCTTAACATCCTTCTTTTTCTTTTCCTCCATATTCTTTTTATTATTATTCTCATTTTTACTATTTGCTTTTTTATCGTTATCTTTCTTTTCATTATTACCATTTTTGTCATCATCTTTATCACCATCATTAGTCATCACCACCTTCTCTTCTCCTTCTCCTTTCTTGTCGTCATTAACTGCCGCATTTTCCTCCGCCATTCTCATCATCGCTTCATCCTTTTCATCAATGATCTTTTGAAGCTTCTTGTTGGTTTCTTCTTTATCTTCTAAGCTCGTCGTTAATCCCTCAACGATGGACTTTTGCTTTGATATAAGCTCTTCTTGTTCCGCTACTTTAACATTCGCCAATTCTAATTCGTCGCGATAACGAGCACGGTCACGATCCAACTCTTCGCGTTCAATGTTCAATAAATTACATTGTTCTCGATATTGAGTACGATCACGATCCAGTTCTTCATGTTCGACATTCAACAAGCTATATTGTCTTCTCACATCTGTCAACTCCTCTTCCAATTCGTTAACACGTAACTCTTCGCATGCTAATCTGTGCTCCATTTGACAAATATCAACTAATAATGAACATTTATCATTGTCCAATTTGTTTCTTTCTGCCCTTAATTGCTCCACGTCATTGGCAAACTTGTTATTTTCCTCGGAAAGTTTTTCATTCTCGTCAAAAAGTTTGTTGTTTTCACCGCGAACCTGTTCTATCCCTTTTACGAGTTTATTATTTTCTCCACGAAGTTTTTCATTTTCATTGATTATTTTATTATGATTTTTACATAATTGTTCGAGTTCGATGAGTAATTGAGTTTTTGTCATGTTTTTCTTAACATTATTGCTATAAGTGTTAATGGAAGATGACGATGACGATGATGTGGTCGAAGCAATGGATGGTGTTGGAGATGTTGAAATAGAATTGGGTAAAGATGGTGATGGTAACGGTGATGGTAATGATGATGTGGTATTGTTGTTGGATGACCTAATTGTTTGATTTATTGGTTTAAAAAAAATTTTAGATGATTCCTTACCACCATTAATTGTTCTAATGTTACTATTACTGTTAGTGACCGGATTCGGGTAATTAAGCGAATTATTTTTTTTTAATGATTTAACCGATGTGCCTGACGATGATGGTAGTAAAGAATTTATCATTGTGATTTTCTTTTTGTCTTTCTCGTCACCATCATCTTCTTCATTAATGCTGTTGTTGTTATTTTCAATCACTTCTTCGTTGATATTTTTATTATCATTGTTCTTTTTCAAAAATGAGGAGAAATGTTGATGATGGAGAGATGATAATGATGATACAGAAGAGGAGGAATAAGAACGCGGTTTTGTAATAAATTTCTTGCCGTTACTGTTATTGTTGTTGTTGTTAGTAGGTGCAATGATTTTAGATATGGCATTACTGTTATTAGTAGCAGTAGCATTATTATTATTGTTATTGTTATTATTATTATTATTCGAGATCAAAGTGGAAGAAGTGGAAGTGGATATGGAAGTAGTCGAAGAATATGATATAAGATTAGATTTGTTTTTTGTTTTTGGTTGCTGTAATTTTGGAATCATCGCATTTCTTTGTATTGGTCGTTGTTGTTGTTGTTGTTGCTGTTTTCCGTTTGCGTTATCATCATTATCATCATTATCATCATCATTATCATTGGCCTGACAATTTAAATCATTACTATTAATAACTTTACCGCTATCGTTGACATTGTCTTTTGTGACATTATTATTACTGGTTTTGTTGTTGTTGTTGTTGTTGTTGTTTGTAACGTTAAAGTTAAGTCGTGAAGAAGGTAGACGTGATAAAGTGGTGGTTGTTGTAGTGGTTGTAGTTGTAGTTGTGGCAACTGTCATAATAAGAAAATTTTATTTATTTATTATTTTTTTTAAGTAAAAAAAAATTTAATGTATTATTTTATATATATATATATACATATACATATATAAGAGTGAAAAAAAAGCGAGGGAAATAAAGGAAAATTGAAAAAATTAAATGTTTGAGGTTTGTTTAATTGATTGGATCATTGATCCACCATCCTTTTGTTGTTTTTTTTATAAATCATGGCTTAAACTATGTCGTGTAACTTTTTTAAATAATTTGCTAGGGTCTTTTGATATGTGGTGAACGATTTTATACAGTTATTTGTTCGCTGGATTCGGTTCATACGATCAGAATTTTTATTTTAAATTTTAAGAAATTTAATTTTTTCTCTTTTTGTGCGTGTGTTTGTTTGCTCTGTATATATATATATAATACAACTTTAATTTCATTTTGAATTTTTTTCTTGCACCAATCAATCCTTTTTTTTAAATTCACAAACAACAAATGTAACCAATTATTATAACGTGTATTTATTCAGTGTAACTTTATTAATAAAATTTACCATCGTATCGTATTTATTCATTAATGCTGAATGATATTTATAATATTTGGTATTTATTTGAAAATCGCGCGCAAAGGATTCTCTCCCATTTCATTCAATATTTATTATGTCTAAAGAATAAAGTAACCAACCAACCAACCAACCAAGAATCTTCAAGCTCTTCTTTTGCACCTTTACACATCACTCACTCATCCATCCATCAATTAGTGTGTGTACATTTCATACAACTTACAAGGTTTGATTAAATATTTTCCAAAACTCGTGGGAAATTTGAGTTGAATGATATGATAAAAATATTGATAATAACGTTCTCGTAAAAATTAATTTTCATCATTCATAATTAATTTATTTAAAAAAAAAAAAAACCAAAAATTTTGTAATTTATAAATTTTATATATAGTCCATTGATTTCATGATTTGTTTTTATCATCGTAATTGGTTTAATCTGTCTTAACGTTTGATGCTAAAATTAGCATGTGCCTAAAACCTATCTACGCCAAATAATAATTGGAATAATTGGTTTGCTCCTTTAACAACTAAATTTAGTTACTTCTACCGTCTACCACTCCTTCAACCATAATAATTATATTTGTCGTCACCTGTCTTTAAAATCTATAATTTTTTTTTTTTTTTTATAAATAGTTTGCTATAAATATCCCTGCTGTTCCAAATATGAAAAAAAAAAATTTTTTTTTTTGTTTGGATTCAACGCATCTTTCAATACCAATTCACTGACGAATTATCATAATAAAATAATCACGATATTTTTCGCTGCGCTCTTGGTAAATTGATTGTTATTGGTAAGTTAATAAATTATCTATGTATCGCATATTTACAAATTGGTCAGCCATATATCGACCATTAATAATATAATTTTAAGCGATTATCAATCATCCTTATTCAACTCGGAAACACCCTCAAGTTTTTCATGCTCGCTACCCAAATATTCATTCACTAAAACATCATTGTATATGTATATATATATATATTATAAATACAACTTTTTATGCAGCACAGACGCTGGCTACCAGCTATTTTACATAAAATAGACGGCCGATGGTGTATCAAATTTTATTTTATAAACATAAATGTAAATTTTATATTGATGCATGTAATATTATAATTTAACATTTGTAAATTTCCCTTGCCGTTTTTAAATAACAAAAATTACCCATTTTTATAATTGATAATTTCGCTGACGATAACTCTAGCGTTAGCCCGTTAAATTTTGAAACATTTCGTTCTTTTTTTGATCGATGACTGACTGACGGATATAGTTAACAAGGGGAGGGGGGGGTGGTGGAATACTGTAAATTGTTATAATTATAAATTTGGAAATTATGATTCGTTTCTATGGTAGTTCAAAAAACAGAAATTTTCGATTATTATAGAAATATCAAAAAAAAAATTTGTAAACAAATGCCTTTCTTTATTTGGGTGTTGCACGAGATCTGCATTCGGATCAAAGTGAATAGAGAATGAGATAAATATGTAATGAATGAATAGTAGTAGCAAGTCAGAAAATTTCTCATTTTTTATATTACATTTTTTTGATTTTTATTACGAAAAAAAATAATAATGTCTAAACTTGAAGTTATCGAACCGTCTGACAGTGAATTAAAAGATATCGCTCTTGCTTTACAAAAAATTTGGGCTTTAGATTATAATCGAATGAAACCTGAAATTGATGTAAAGTTTTTATATTATATATTAATATAACTGATATATTTATGCATACTTGTATATTTTATACATATTTACATATATACATATACTTGTGTATGTAAAGTATGCTGTTAATCTACCCATAGTTGAACGCAAAGGTATTTTTATAATTATTATTCGTCGATAATTTTTATCATTCAAATCAATCAATCAATCAATCAAAATCAAAATCAAATCAATCACTCACTCAATCATTCGATTTTCTCGATTAATCAAAAGGTGACAACACACCAGAAAAACTTTTTCAATTCGTCACAGATCGTGCAAAAAAAATCCCAACCTACAATCTTTTCTATCTTTTGCTTGACAATTACATTCCAGAAACTGGAATACCAGAAAAAGTCGATGTATTAGAATTAAAAGAAAACGAACAATTCATTAAAGCATGTATGCAAACTGCTCCTATGATTTATGTTTACAAGGTATATAAAATAATAAAATAATTAAAAAAAAAAAAAAAAGAAGAATGTGTGTGTGTGTGTGTGTGTGTGTGATTTAATAATTGAAATTCTAAATTTTTTATTAATTTTAATTTTTGTAAATATGTTTAGTATTTGAAAGCTCTAGGTGTATTTCCAGGTGATAGATTAAGTTTTGAAAATAAAATTAATCATCTATGGTTTGATTTATATACTAGAGAAGGCGGTGCAAAAGATTCTAGTGCATTTGAACATGTATTTGTTGGTGAGATTAGAAATAATGAAGCTAAAGGATTTCATAATTGGATCACCTTATATTTTTATGAAAGATCTGGTAAAATTGATTATGAAGGTTTTGTTCCTTTAAACAACTCTAATAAACGTCTTCATAAGGTAATCAATCATAATCGTAATCATAATCATAATCATGATTTAAATTTTTCTTTAGTATTATTATTCTAATCTAAATTTATTCAAAAACCCTTCTCCTCCCCCTTTTAAAAAAAGCCAGATCCAACTTCACACTTAATCACGATTCGGTTCAATTATCAAGGAAAACATAAACCTTTTAGTTCAACTTTTGTTGGAACTTCACCTGAATTTGAGATGGCAGTCTACACGCTACTTTTTTTTCTTAAACGTGAGGACACACGTGTTACTTTGGATGACACAGATATCAATTTTAAAATCTATCCATTTTATCAAGTTGGTGGTGGTGGTGCTAGATTATTGGGCTCTGCTTTTCCAATAGTTTTAAGAACCAATAATGAATAAAAAATATTATTTATTATTTATTCATTCATTTATTTATTCATTTAAAATTATTTTTGAATTATATATATAATTCTAATTGTTTATATTTAATAAATAATAAAAAGGAACTTGTTGATTTTATATTATAAAAATGAATAACAGATTTACAAATCTTTCACTAATCTACCTATATGTTTTAAATTCTTGTACCTTTTCATCATCAACTTTACTTAATATTGACAATCTTGAAAATAAAACTTGGACCCAATATTCTTGACATCCGGTGTTTTTTTTTTTAAAAAAAATCACATATTCGTTTGTTTGTTTAACATTATATATCATCAAGAATTATTTCAAAGTCATACATAGCAAGACAAATTATTTTCTTCTTTATATATATATATATATATATATATATATATATACGCAAGTCTTGTTTTTGATCAATCCAACCAGAAATTAGAAATCATTGTTTTGGTCCTTTTGGTGATAAATGGCAACCAAAATTATTACTTTAAAGATTGCATTATAAAAGTTTTTCGTCCTTTAGCAAAACTTTTTGTAAGGTTTAATTCTTCATAAAAATCTGTAGGAGTGATCTAATTGGATCGGATAGTATGGTATATATTTTTCATCCACTCTGAAAATATTTTCACCCAAGCTTTTTCAAATTAATTTCTCTTTTTCAATACAGATATAAACATCGATTTTTTAAATAGATGTGAAATCATCAGATTTCAATTCTCCTTTATTATACGGTTTTGCAAAATCTTCTCTGTTAATTCATTAAAATATAGTTCATCGCATGCTCCAAGAAGTTCAAAGATTTCATTTGGATTCATTATAAATATATATTATTATTTTAAAGAGAAAATCATAATCAATCGATTAATTGATAACTTTGAATATATTTGGAAAAATATTTTATTTTTCAAATTGAAAAATACCATTGTCAGATTTTCTTTGTTCAACTATCTGATAAGATTGGAATTTAACATCCTCATTTTCTTTCTAAATCATAAAAATTTGATTCGTCTAACAAGTTTGTTAAAGATCAAAAGTTCTATCACCGAGATTATAGATCTATATTCACTTTTATCTGAGCCATAGGCACACAATATATGTAAATAATTCAATAATGGCATTCTCAATTTTTGTTTAATACGACATAGTCGATTAAATTAGGGCTGAATGCATAGCCTACTGTTAATTTACCCCTTTATGCCAGCAGCCTTGGTAATGTTGTCACAATGACTAAATATATTAATATCATGCAAAAAAAAGCCAGAGATTCTTTCAAAAATGATGTTAAATATGGCATATTGATTGAGTATAGGCAAATAAAGTTGTACATTCTATTTATGCCAGGATACACTGGAGGGTTACATCAAGACTCAGGTGGCTCACTAAAGAAAAAAGAAAGCAAGGATGCGATCTCTTAATTCAGGAACACGAATTTGGGGGTTGTATTGATTGGCCTCTTCTAAGAAAAGACGATTTGAATAATTTAATATTTGATAGAATTATTAGACGCTGTAATTATTGTTACACATCTCAGGATTCAATGTTACACATGTTAGGGCGTGACATAATTTTTGACTTTGCGAGTCGTGTTATTATTACATCAAATTTTAGCGTTTTTTATCAAAGACTTTTTCCATACAAGCCATTTTTTCATTGGTTAAATTACGAAACAGGTATTATTTTTGCTTCTATAAATAATAATTATTATTAATAATAATACTAAATATCACTATAATCATTTTTAGATGTTGGGAAATCATTTCATAATCGCGAAGTTAGTTTTACATTAAATACGGATGTGTATTTAAGATATTATTCATATAATAACATTGAGGAATTAAAAACTGATGTTTTAAACAAATTTCCTAAAAAAATTGATATTGGAGCAATTTATACTGCAAGAGTAAATAATACTTGATTAATCATTGGAGGAGGAGGGGGGAAGGAAATCAATCAATCAATTATTAAATTATTTTAAAATAAAGCCAATAGTTAAAAAATCTCTTAAACCATCACTATTTCAACCAATTGAAAAAGAATTAGTATTTGATATTGATATGACAGATTATGATGATATTAGAACATGTTGCAGGTATG